>JAXDDX010000312.1:0-237739 GCA_034670405.1 Hoplostethus atlanticus | reverse complement strand
TGCTGTTGGTTGCGTGTGGTGTGGTGGTGTGTGTGTGTGTGTAATATGCTATCATCCGCTGTACATCTACTCAATGTTTATTGTTGTATTCTAGTATTTAGGCTGATATCAAATTAAATAAAATTGTAGAATGATGAACGTGATTTGAAGGATACCTTACTGCCGATAATGTTTCCTTTTAAAATGTAACTTTTCTGTTGATAATATCCCTGCTAAATTGGCGGATTTTCATAAGCAGGCCCTTTTCGTTATTTTATATGGAATATAAAAAAAAACTATTTTCTATCAGTCTTGATTTTGAATTGCTATTGAATTCTAACAGTCAGTTACTTACTAACAGTTACTTACTGAGCAAGGTTTATTATTGTACACAGAAATCCTTGAAAAATTTGAAGTGCCTTAAAAAACTAAAGGAATATGCCATTGTCGTCTATAAAGCCCAGGAAGGTTGTCCCACTATTAAGTAACTCTGGAGATCTTAAGTAAACCTGAAAGACTTTTTGTTAGGGACAATGTACAGATTTATAAGAAATGTGAATAAGTTTAATTATGTTCCATTATCAACAGTGTTCTGGTAATCTTTGAGGGTATTCAGTGGAAGAGAGCTTGGATAATTACTAATACATATTACATTAATGATAAAATAAAGGAAGTATCATTTAAGATGCTACAAAGGATTTACCCTTTAAAGCATGTATTATGTATTAGAAAGATGAAAGGTTTCATCATCCATCTCTTCTTCCACTGTATACAGTGTATCCTCTAGAATATTAGATGTAGGCCTATCTAATTGTCTTACAAAAAAAAACTTGTGACCTCGGCAAAAATGTAACCGTTTGATGAAATTTTATATTTCCTAGAACGTAATACTGTTCAGTCTGAGCCTGGAAAAGGTCCCTGTACTGTGGAAGACATCCTGCCTGGTCCCAGTGCTCCAGAGGGGAAGACCCACAGTCCTCAACGACTACAGGGCAGTAGCACTAACATCCCACATTATGAAGATCATGCTCACCTCACCACTGGTGAGTACATCGCTGGACCCCCTGCAGGTCACCTACCAGCCCCACATCAGAGTGGATGATGCAATGATCTACCTGCTGTAAAGGGCCTACACTCACCTGGACGAAGCAGGAAGCACTGTGAGGGTCATGTTCTTTGACTCTTCAGGTGCCTTCAACACCATACAGCCCCTGCTGCTGGGTGAGAAGATGAGGAGGTTTTGGCTTCCAAAACAAAGGAGATGGTGGTGGACTTCAGGAGGACTAGGGCCCAGCCGACCCCGGTCTCCATCCAGGGGACGGATGTGGAGACAGCCAGGTTCTACAAGTACCTGGGAGTTCACCTGGACAACAGACTGGAATGGGCCGTCAACTCCGACGCCCTGTACAAGAAGGGCAGAGCCGACTCTACTTCCTGAGGAGGCTCAGGTCCTTCAACATATGCAGTTCTCTGCTGCATATTTCAGAATTCCCATCACTAATGTCAGCCCTAACTAAAGCCTGACAGGCACACATGCTAGACGCTCTTCTTTGTCCCTGCAGTGGAACTTGTAAGATACTGCTACAGCGCCCCTCTGGATTACTACTGCCATTGCATGTTATCCAAATAAATGCAACACTGACGGAGTCAGTCGGACCAGGAACGTATGAAAGTGCTTAAAAATCATGGAAACACCATGGAACCTTAAATCAGGCCCTGGGTTAAAAACCCTAGAATGTATTTGCTGGCAGAATGTCACAGGTTTGTTTCCCACTTGTTTTTATAATGTGAATCATCAGTAAGTTGTTAGTTTCATCCTCTACTGCACTTTCCACTATTAAATATTCAGATACCATTATACACACACACACACACACACACACACACACACACACACATACACTTATTCCTGCTAAGGAATGAGCAAATGATACCCATAAGTTTAACCTGACTTTATAAGTTTATTTGTGAGATGAGACAATGAGACTAATTTAGTCTCATTGGAAAAATTTAAAGCCATGTTAAAGGTCCATGTAACTGAGAATTGCACCTGCTTTAATTGAGCTGGATTTAGTCTTTCCCTTGTGTGCTTGATGTGTGTATTCCCTGTCTGTTGTGTTTTTATTTTTGTATTTTGCTGTTTGTATTCCCTGTCTGTGTTTTTATTTATTTTCATTTTAAACTGTAACTGGCAAACTGTCTTGGCCAGGTCTCCCTCGGAAAAGAGATTTCAATCTCAAGGGACTTCCTGGTTAAATAAAGGTATAATAATTAAACAAGCCCTTTTTTCCTCGTCTGGTGACTCTGGAACGTGTTGGAGTCCGTATAGCTGTCATGCTTTTCTCCTTTGGGGGCTCACTCTCTGTTCTCATGGGTTCCTCCAGGGCCCTCTGGATAGCTTCGGAGCAGTGAAACTGTTAAAGGAGCCCTAAAGGCCTCCGACGGCCTCTTTCTGCAGGACTATTTGATGTTCTTGATGTCGCTACCCGTTAGTTTCAGACCTGCAAACAACACGGCAAGGCTGTTGACTGTAGCATTGCAGCCAGGGCCACCCTGGGCGTTGCCATCTGTCAGTTTCAGCCCTGCAAGCTTCATGGCAAGGTTGTTCACAAGAGCACTGTAGCCACAGCTTGAGTCCATGAGTCTATACCAGTTGGTGGCACTCTGTCCATCAGTTTCAGACATTCAACATCATGGTGAGGTTGTTCACTCTGCTGCCATAGAGCAGTTGTTGGTGCTCCTGGTCTGAAAGGTCTGAATGTTGCTTTCTGTCTGTTTTAGGTCTGTACACTTCATGGTAAGGTTGTTCCCCACATCATTACTGCCAGGTTCTGTGCTGTGGAGAAGACATGACATTATTGGTGCACACAATGGTTGTGTTGCTGAACGGACAGCGCCTCTGTTGGTTTGAAAAGGCTGCATGGGCTCTCTCGCCCATCTAGAAGACTGGAGGCACTGTCCGTTCCGCTCCAGGCTCTTATCAGTTTGGCCTAGTGTACTGTGTATACACAAAGGCACAATGTTTCTCAATCCTTCATGCAATCTGAAAGGTCTGTGCTGACCTCAATGCCAGTCTGTAGCGTGGCAATTAAAACAGCTTTAAGAATGGAGCTTCTTAGCAGCACCATCATTTCCTAATTTTTACTTTGTGTCTCAGAGAGTGAAATGATTCTGTTGATTCTTGAGCCAGTTCAAGAGTCCTCAACAACAGAGATCTTCACCTGCAAAGGGGAGGCCTGTCAGTGAAGCCACTGACAAAATGTGAAATCAAACTGGGGTGCTACAGCAACTTGCAGGAGATCTCGCCAATATGGCCCACATGGACACTATTTTGGAAGAGCAAATCTCTCATATTTAAATCAATGTATGCTTTGCTGTAATTTCAATTAAAAAATATATACTGATTGTTGTTCTCCTTATTTATTTCATTCTGTTTTATTTTGCCAGTCAACTTCAAAAATATTTGAAATGTTATTTGTCCTCTTCTGTCAATGTCTATTCTTCAGTGCCACCTAGTGGCTGTTTTTTCACATATTCCTAATATCAGATCAAGTTTACAGTGGAAAACCAATCAATGTAAGAATTCAATGCTACTTCTATGGTCAAGGACAGATTGATTGATATTTCTCAACATTAACAACACCCTCCTACAAACCTGCTACAAACCAGACCACTAAACATATTTACAAACAATAATCTGCATCTGTAATATCACAATACACATGGATTTCTCTGTTGAAAGTGGTTGAAGGTTGTTTGTGTGTAATCCAATAAATAATCACTGTTTCATGTTTATTGTATCCTTCTTTATTTTATTGAAAGCACATTGCATGTCACTCCCCAACCCTGGGATTGATGGTCCATAACAGCTAGTTCAACAGGGAGAAATGCTTCAGCAGGGGTAGCAACAGATGATGTCATAACAATATTCAGCACAAGAGATAAAGGACAACATTATTAATGTACTATATACTGAATGATCTACTGCTACCATTACTACATCTGCTACTACTGCTAATAATGTTACAACTACAAGTAATACTGCAAGTACTATGCTATTCCTACTATTACTGCTAATACAATTACTACTACTACTATTCCTATTACTACTACAACTGCTGCTACTACTAATACTATGGCCATTAGTACTACTACTGTTGCTGCTACTATTGCTGCTGCTACTACTACTACTACTACTACTACTACTACTATTAGTACTACTACTGTTGCCACTACTACTATAATATTTGAACGTGAATGTATTTTGTCTGATGTTTTGTGCAAAAGTTTTAGAGGAACAAGATTCCAGCTGTAGATTGTGAATCAGAGGTCGGTGTTTAGAGGTTTCTGGAGGAAATATAAAGCTGTGAGATCCTTAAGGTCTGTGGTTCTCAGAGCTGAGTTCCAGCGATCATTGAGGGGGTTTCAGGAATCCTTAAAGTTCTAGGGGGCCTTGAAGGGACTCCAGGGGTCCTTGAGGAAGTCCCAGGGGAACCTTGATGAGGATCCAGGAGTCATTGAGGAGGCTCCAGGGGTCCTAAAGGGGGTCCAGGAGTCCTTGAAGGGGTTCCAGGGTCCTAAAGGGGTTTTCCAGCTCAATCAGACGCTGTAATAAATGAACAACCGCTCCACCGGCACAGTCGGGCTTTCAGACCGCAGTTTCACCCACCTGTTAGCTGAACACGAACACACACACACGAACACACACACACACACACACGAACACACACACACACACACACACACACACACACACACACACACACAAAGATAGAGAAAGGGAAATGCACTGACATAAACAGATGAACAGAATGCACAAAATACACTCACGCTCTCTAACACGATTTTCTCTCTCACACATACAAAAACGTAACTATTGCGCGTTCCCGTGGAAGGCCATGACATTTTTATTCAGCTTTGCGTTGCATTGTATCTTTATTTTATCTTTATTTGACAGTACGTTTGGGTAAAATATGAAGTGGTGAAGTTCTGTAGTTTATGTTCAGATAAAGTTGCCAAACTTTTCAAATCACTTTAGCCTTTCTATCTGTCTAGAAAGACAACCTGCAGCAAATTAGGACCACAAATGATCAAGCATATATGCTCCCAATACAAAGGAAATAAACTGTAGTAAATGATAACTTCAGATGTCACTCATCCTTCACTCCATCCTGAGGTTAATAACATGTTTGATATCACCAATATTAGCAGTTGTTTGTGTGTGTGGTACTTAGCTGCCTCCTTCTGCAGCAGTAGGTGGATGTGCTGCACCAGCCCGTTCTCAAAAGTCTGAGGAGAGGAGAGGAGAGGAGAGGAGAGGAGAGGAGAGGAGATTATTTCAAAATGCTATCTATGTATGTGTGTGTGTTCATGAGGCTGCTCTGGACCAGCACAGCGGCTCTCCTGATGTTACAGAGAGGAGGAGGGAGAGTGGTATCCACGGCAATGCCTGGAACTCTCCTCAGGATCTACAGAGTCACAGCACTCATCTGGAGGAGAGGAGAGGAGAGGAGAGGAGAGGAGATTATTTCAAAATGCTATCTAATCTAAATCAAATAATATCTTGCTGGTTTGGGTGTTTGATTTTCACTTGATTTCAGTGATGTAGATCAAGCAGGTTACTTAAGATTTTAAGTTTCAAAACTGACTGATTGATTGATTAAGTGATCAATCCATCAATCAGCTCACCCAGATGGAGACACAAAACCAGCAGCTCCTGCCGAGCTGTGTGATCCCAGAGTCGCTCAAAGGATGGAGCCTATAATTTGTAGTAGTAATACTAGTAGTGGTAGTTTCAGTAGTACTAGTACTAGTAGAGTCAACACCACCTACATGCAGACTCAAGGCCAGTAGTTGCTGCTGATTCAGCTGTCTGACTCCACGGCCGTTCAGGGGGTGGAGCCTCAGCATCAGCTGGATGAGCAGATCCACTAGCTCACTGCTGACAGTGACTGTAGCAGGGAGAGGGAGGCAGTCTGCTGCCGACACCATCTGCTGTTCAATCACAAGCTGCTAAGTGTCTGGATTTACTTAATCAGCTTCCATTTACAACTAACTGACTCTCTTCTACGTTTCTACTCAGCTTGGACTTGTTTTTTCAAAGCATTATCCTCTGACATCATCAATTTGATCCTCTGACATCATCAATTTGAATGCTGTGTCCTGGGAGCAGAAAACAAGGAGGTTCAAGCGGCATCAATAATGTCTGCTGTTATAGTGAAAGCATCTGATTCCAGTCTCATGTAGAGGATGCAGAGGATTGTGGGATACATAGTAGTCACTGACAACTCCTTCTTCATGTAATTACCTTCTGTGTGTCCAGAAGGAGGGATGAGGTGTTCAGACAGTCAGCATGAAGGGCACAAGGGCTGATCTGAGAACAGAAAATACCCTTGAGTTTCAACTGTGAAGATTTAATGAAGGGTAAGTGTGCTTGTAGAGCGCAATGAAACAAAATGTAGTGATTACTGGAAACGTTGCATGTAGCATACAGGGCATCACTTGTCACTCTGCTGTAGAACTAGATTACCCATAAGGCTTAGCAGTGTGAACTACTACGGAACTGCACATGGCTCATAATACTTACATGCATGTAGTTCAATACATAACACTGTACAACTAGACAACTTTACAAATCGGGTACATCAAACACAAATAACAGTCTTACATAACAGATACATTCAAGATACATTCAATTAGGACATGCGTTTTCTACTACAAGAAAGGTGAAGTATTAAAAGAGCAAGTGTCCTCTAATGTCTGCAACAACAAACACATTTTAGGATGGGAGGATACAAACTTATTTTCGGATACATGTAATGTCACCGTTTCCTTTAAAAATGAAACATTTCCGTAATTTCATTGGTTTGTATTAGTCTCACAGGACTACTAGGCCTGTTAAGTGGGGGGCTGAAGAAATTACACAATTATCCACCAACATGTGTGGTTTTACTGCTGTGTTAAATAATAATGTACACTTCTTGATATAAAAACTAAAAATATACTTTATGTAGCAGTAGTAAACTAGTATTATGTAGTAGTAGTAGTAGAAATGCTGAACTGGGTACATGTGTAAACTAATGAAGTCAAAAGACAAAGTCAGCGACCCCTCAGGAATTCTCTAAAATGTCTCGACGCCTCGACAGTAAAACACCGAAGTTTCCAGCCTCACCTTCTCCATGAGGAAAAGAGGTCACAACGTCGAGGAAAATGTCCAAGGAAGATAAATTGATGCTAAAATGTTGGAGTTTTGTCGAAGTTATCGATCACAATTAGCGTGTCATTTTCCGTCTGTGGTTCAGAAAGAAATGGTTTTTTTTGGAACGTTGAGCTCGAGTCAAATGATTCATCTCGAGACAAAACATAACAACCCATGTATCCATGAGGCCGTTCTACCGGATAGACACTGATGAGGTGGACATCACTCATTTCATTTAATTATTTTATTGAGCTATTTAACCTTTTCAGCTGACTTCTAAACGAGTTTCTGTCTCAAATTATATAAATAAAATGTAAAATCTACAACTAGAAATGTACAGTACATGCATATACTTGGAATTATATGCGGGAAAATATATTTTTGCCGTTGCTCAATTGGTTTTATGGCATTTTATGGCAGAGGCAATAAGCGGTTTTAATTGTGTGAATGTTCAAGGTAATGTTTCACATCCCAAAAGGAAAACTCAGTGATGAAACTGAGTTTTTCCCTCACTGTTACCTTTTCTGGGAATAAAATGTAAATGTTTCTCGGAGAATTTATAACTCTACCGTGAAAAACCGGTTAGCTTTTACCTTGAAAACAAAGACAGGTAATTGTATTATTATTGCAATGAATGTCGGGAAATGTTTAGATTGATGAATGTATATTTTGATTGAAGATGCCCAAATTTCAGGTCAGAGCAAAGCCTCGTAACATGGAGGATATTGTCTGCTGTGGACTTTTGAAAGTCGTTGCACAGTAGAAGTGAAGGCAGGGTTCCCCCAACTGTCAGTCATGTGACCTGTTGAGTCCCAAAACCTTGAAGTAATGACCATTACATCCTTAAAATTAACTGAATGTTAAAAAAAAACATCAAGTTGTCAGTTCACTAAATCCTGCATGAAATGCTCTCCTCCGTGGCTTTATTCCTCCGAGCCACACATACACACACAACACTCATGCAGAACGTCATCTCACGCACGAGCTGGCTGAATGTTGAAGGGCTGGTCAGATGGAGAGGCCGCTGCAAGGCACATGAAGGAAGTCAAGAAATGGATGAAATGTGCGGAGTTGTGGACGCAGGACCGGCGCATCCAGCGTCTGCACACGAAGAGAGCTTGGGTCATTGAGCTGTAACGCAGGTTGCAGAGGCGGGTCCTACTAATCACCCCAAAGTACCCCAAAGTACCCCAAAATACCCCAAAGTACCCCAAAGTATAGCCCAAAATACCCCAAAATACCCCAAAGTACCCCAAAGTACCCCAAAATACCCCAAAGTACCCCAAAGCCCCCCAAAGCCTGGAGGCCCCAGACCTCCAGGGGCCTCCAGACTCACCCGGCTCCCCGCAGCCAAGCACCTCTCGCCTGGGTGTGTGCATTGCTTGGTCCCCCCATGTCCCCCAGGCCCCCGGGCCCCCAGGGGCCTCCAGGGGCCTCCACACTCACTCTGGCTACTTTTGGGCCTTTTTTTACCTTTTTCCCCACACACTGACCTCTCTGCCCACAGGCAAGCAGCTCTGACCTGGCTCTGTACAGGGCATGGTCCCCCATGGGCCCCCCAGGGCCCCAGACCTCCAGGGGCCTCAACACTCACCAGCCTCCCCACAGCCAAGCACCCCTGCCCTGGGTGTGCGCATGGCATGGTTTCCCCATGGCCACCAGGCCCCCAGACCTCCAGGGGTCACACACTGACCTCTGGCTACTTTATTGCCTCATTTTCGCCTTTTTTTATGTTTTTGCCACACACTGAGCTGTCTGCCCACACTTAGGCAGCTCTGCCCTGGGTCTCTGCATGACATGGCCCTCCCCATGTCCACCAGCCTCCCCACACTTAGGCAGCTCTGCCCTGGGTCTCTGCATGACATGGCCCTCCCCATGTCCACCAGGCCTCCACACTCACCAGCCTCCCCACACTTAAGCACCTCTGCCCTGGGTTACTACATTACCTTCTCTGCCCTGGCCTCCGGGGCTCCACAACACCCGGCGCACCACACTCACCTGCTTACCCAGTCTTAAGCACCCGACCCTGGGTCAACACAGGCAATCGCCAGCCACAGAACTTCGTGGTCCTGGTATTCCAAAATGAACTTCGTGGTCCTGGTCTTCCTTAATGAACTTCGTGGTCATGGTACCCCAGCATACGCTTCGTGGTCCTGGTCACCCAGCATACGCTTCGTGGTCCTGGTAATCTATGACTGACTTTGTCTCTTTTTTTTTTCTTTTATGTGACTTCCAGGCCGCCAGGCCCCTCACACTACTCACCCGCCTGTCCACACTTAGACACCTCTGCACTGGATTCGTTCTTTGCTCTGCCTACCCTGGCTACCAGGGCTCCAGGGCTCCAGGCCCACCACGCTCACCCACATGCCCACACTTAGGCACCTCTGCCCTGGATTAGTTCTTTGCTCTGCCTGCCCTTTGGGGTACATTGGGGTACATTGGGGTACTTTGGGGTATTTTTGGGTATACTTTGGGGTATTTTGGGGTACTTTGGGGTGTTTGGGGATATACTTTGGGGTACTTTGGGGTGTTTTGGGGTATACTTTGGGGTACTTTGGGCTATTTTGGGATACTTTGAGGTATTTTGGGGTACGTTGGGGTACTTTGGGGTACTTTGGGGTACTTTGGGGTATTTTGGGGTATACTTTTGGGTACTTTGGGGTATTTTGGGGTACTTTGGGGTGATTAGTAGGACCCGCAGAGGCAGATCACACTGACATCCCTCCAGTGTTACTCCCAGTCACATCCTGGTGACAGGTGTTGTCAGTCGGCCAGGGTGAATATCTCAGGCCTCTGTCTCCCATGGCGCATCTGGCCACACACTGACGCGTAAAGACGCACGAGCAAAGACAAACAAGTATGTATCTCTGCACGTCTCTGCAGACCGGAGACTTGAGAGGGGCGGGGAGTGGGCGTGGCAACTGGCAATCTTCTTTTTATTTGGCCAATCAGAGGCTTACAATCCTCTGTCAATCAAAAACTAATTTCACCAAAACACCGCCTGAACCAGTTGTCAATCAGTTTTTAATTCAGCGAATCACTTCACAGTATTATAAGGGGGGCGGTACACAAACAACTCACGCTCCATCCATTAGTTTTGTACGGTTTAGGCTTTGCAGACATTATTGCTTCATTAGATTCAACCGAAGAGGTTGTGACGATACAGCAGGCTGACAATAAATATCCGTAAGATCGTTATTGTAAAATAACGTTAGCCTTGGGTTTGCCATTGGTGTGCCTGTTTAAAATGTTGATTAAAAACGTTGCTGTCTGTTGATACTTGGATCCTTTGACTAGAGCTCAAACACTTTTTTTGTCGTAACAGCTGACTTGACATGTGACTCTAGATACCACAAATATATACTATAAATCATATACTGATGCGATTAATACCATGTTGTGTTGACTGCTACTATTCCTGGCTCATCCACGGCCTGGTAACTGGTGAATTGACTTGCATCAATTTATAGAATGATCATATTTATTTATCACTTTTCAGGGAAATGTAGAGCATTTATATAAACTAAATAATAAAAATATATTCATAGCATCACACAATTGGAGCTAACTGGTTCATCTGAATAATGAATATGTATGTTTTTATAACAGCTACCCCTCTTCTGCCCTCCTCCACTCCTTGGAGGAATAAAAGTAGAAGAAATGTGAAAGAACTTAAATAGAGTGTGTCAAAGAATTTATTGCACCTAATAAATTACAAATTTACAGTGGGGCTGGGAGTCCAGGGATTGGTGATGGAGGTGGCGCTGCGGATTTGATGAGGCATCTGTTATTATTGTTGGATGCATCTAAAATTAAAACAACAAAACATCATTACAGACAGCAGTCTGTCTTTACAACATAAATAGGCCACTATACTTTATATAGGCTAAGTTACAACCAAACTCATTGAGGGGGTGAGATCATTTGGGGTATTCAATAAATTAATAAATAAAAATACCAATTTATTACACAAACCCACATGTTGTCCAGCTAACGTTAACCTAATGATCCGTCCATTCGTGTTAACGTTACATGCACTTGGATTGTTTAACTGTTAGCTAGTAGACTAACCTTATCTTATAATGGACAGAAGCTAACGTTAGCTAACTTTACATTAGCGATAGTTTTTCAACATTCGGTCTAAGTTGAACGCCACATGAATATGATGGCTTTGTATTAATAATAGTTACCTAGTTATTAACTTTGGCGGTTATTACATTGATTGATTGATGTGAACATGTTACAAAACTTCATTTAAAATAGATTAGCCTATTCATTTGCTCTTGGCAACTTACCTCTGAAAACTTTCAAATTTGGAACTAGCGGTCTCAGGAGGGAGGACTGCAGTTGGACCCTTCTCGAAAGATGATTAACCGAATTAAAAACTGATTGACAACTGGTTCAGTCGGCGTATTGGTGAAATTTGTTTTTGATTGACAGGTTTAAACCTCTGATTGGCCAAATTAAAAAAAGATCGACAGTATATATGTATATATATATATATATGTATGTATATATATATATGTGTATATATGTGCGTGTGTATGTGTGTATATATATATATATATATATATATAGTATATGTATTATTGTATTATTGTATTATTATGTATAAATGTATTATTGTTCCATTAATTGAAGCATGAATTTTTACTGTGTTTATCTGATCTAGGACATTTGTTTTTTAGAGTAATACTTTGTGATTGACATGTCCTTCCCCTCCACACTGGCGGCCCAGCCACAGGTGGACCCTATCTTACATTAGCGATTCGCTGTGTTCATTGGCCTGTGTTCCTCACCTGTCTGCTATTTAAGTGTCTTTCACGTTGTTGTACGTTATGCTGACAAAGGCTTATAGCCGGAACGTTCTTTTGCCCTAATTAAAGGATTATTAATTTTTCTATTCCGTGAGTGCCGGTGCCTTTCTTTTTCTAAGTTATTTCCCTCACCAAACTTTTTCTTTGGAGTTGTGCACACTTTATACGCTTTTCAGGTTCAATGATACACCAGAGGATACAAAGAAATGTATTTTATGTTTTATTTTCCTTTATATGACGAGCTGCAACATGTGCGGCTGTTTCTGCTTTTTCTCTTGGATTCTAGGAGGGAAACCTTTTCTGTCAAGCCTGGGGCAGAACAACAACATGCTTTGACACTTACATAGTCACTTCATCAATACTAAATGACTAATGTAGAATACCACACAGAAAGCTCTTGCTGGACAGTAATTGTGTAAGTCTGTCAATAGTTGTGATAGACACTATGATAGTACAGAGTAAGAACTCTTTCTAGTCAGTAGAAACTCTTTACTAGCATAATGAAGACACTCTGTCTTTACTAGTCTTTTATTTTATTCATATCATATTGTTTACTCTTTCATCTTCTGCTATATTCTAAATTGGGCCTCCCATTGGTGCATTATGAGCCAATGCAGTTCCATCAGTCCATTATTACACTGGTTCTGGAATTCAACTTCATAACTCTGCAGAGCCTCAGGTGTCATTTGCTCTTCAGTCAACCACTGATCAACTGCACAAATCTGCTACTCATATCCAGACCTTTTAGCTTTTGAAGCATCCATCAAGATGGAAGAGGTGAGGATGGAAGTCTAAATTAGCTTGTAACCAATTAAATGAGTTTCAGACTGTGGTAATGTATGGTTGAAAGTCCAAAGAAGATTGAAAAAATGTGTAGCAGCGAGAGGGCTCAAGTCTACTTTATGGAAATTTCAGGTCTTGAACAAGTGGACCAATAGGAGGGCAGGAGTCTGTTTGATTGATGTCTGTACATGATCTATGGTGTTGGGATTAAATGCACCTGTATTTTCTGAATTTATACCGAACTGGGGTCCCTCCAAAAATGTCAGTTAGCAGGAAGGCTTTTCATTCAGTCTTTTGTAGAACGTCTTAATGACAATTCTCAGACAAATAAAAACAAGATCAAATTACACATTATTTTAAAGAAAATCAGAAAACAGCTTGTATGTATTTATAAGCTAAGTAGCATTCGATTGAGACTGTATTTAGGATTTGGCCCTATACCACCTAATTTGCTTACACTCATTCCCACACCCACGAAGCATCCAAAATGTTGGTGCGTTGCCTATCATAGTGAAGCGGCAGGGGCGTTGTCAGTGGACGTTCACTGTTACTGTTCCACCACAGAATCGATCCCGGCCTCGAGAGAAGCAAACTCCTCTCCGCCGTCACCTGTGGGAGGCGCGAGTCCAGAGGACCATCCCCTGTGTTCCCCTGGTGAGGCACCTGAGGCCCCCTGCACGAATCCAGGAGAGACCCCTGGGTGCTGTGGAGCGTCAGGGTGACCCACCCCTGGGTGCTGTGGAGCGTCAGGATGACCCACCCCTCAGGTGTTGGATCAGGCGCACCCCCTTGCGGCGCCACCTCAGGAACACCCGGATGGGAGCCGGAGACGGGTGGGGCCAAAGCTTCACGGACCAAGAGGCAGAAGCCCAGACTCCACCAACCATGACTCCCCCCATGTGGATGAAGGACTTCCCATTACTTCCAGTAAACAGATGATAAACCCATCTAGTGTAGCCTTATCTGACAGAGTAATATCTCCCTCTGGTAACCAATCCAGAAATAGTGTTGCAGTGTACTGTGTTCTGTATTGAGCCGACGCCTTCAACCCAACAGGCTGAGGAAGGCAGGAGGAGGAAGGAGAGGCAATGGCAGCTCCTCATGAGCGTCACAGTTCAGCTTGAAGAGTTCAGCCGTCCCTGCCTCTACTCCCTGTGGAATCCACAGCCATGTTTCTGATCAGGGAAGAGGCAGCACTAAGCGCTCTGCAGCCCAGGGCGATGTAGACACCCACGGCCCGCCTGACATGAAGAGAGCAAGGACCTGAAATCAGCATCAGGAGATCCACACTTGCATTTCTCTTTTATTCTACAGTATATTATTTCATTTTTCAATTAAAATTACATTTTTTTAAAAATCATTTGACTTTGTCCAAGACCTTTCTGAAACCTTTAAAAATGCTTTCTATGCACTGTGTTACATCAGATTTATATATGATAATGATATGGAACAATTGGATTTTGTCAAGTTTTTGACCAAAATGGGTGTTTTTGTATTGAAGTTACCGATATTTTGCGCCAATGTTCATTTCAGTTCAATATTCTTTAAGTTTGACCACTGTCATGCCACAAACTACAAGAACATCAATAATACTAATCTTCATAATGTATACTGACATATATATATATGTATGCATGCATATAGATAGACAGATGGATACAATTTACAGTCGCTGGTAATCTCCTGATGTAGAAGTCGACCTGATATAAGGAGTTCACTAAGCGACCACATGGGGCAGAGTTCTTCCTTGTCCTCTGTGAGGGTCCAAGGCTGGGGATGTCGTGTACTAACCATTTATTGTTTTCACACTTTGGGCACTGTGAAGCCCTTTGAGACTGGAACAGTGATTAAGGGCTGTACAAATAAAATGTGATTTGATTTGATATATATAATTAAGGCTCTGCTTTGAGACCCTACCTCTGTCTCACTTACATCAGTTTGATACTACTGACCATGATGTCTAGCATGATTTTACATCACAAAGATTGATATCAGCCTAAAAAGGTGGGTAAAGTGATTTTTAGTGGGTTGACCCTCCACTACCCTGTATTTAATACTGCAGTGATATTTAGTAGGGGTATGAAGTCTTTCAGTGTGCAGAAAAGTAAGGATCTAACAATCTTTATTGCAAAAACTCCACTGACAAAACCAGATATGACCAAAAACATTGCATTCAAATGAAAAAATAAGTGTACAGAACGCCTTTGCTTTCCATAAGGATTAGAGATATAATAATGTTTGTAGCACTTCCAGGTGATTTTCCCACTATAAAAGTGGGAAACTCAAAGAGGGCTTCTAACAAATAGCGGGTAGCTTACAATAGTTGTCTATAGTTATTAATAATTAATGAAATTTACTGTTACATATAAGTGCACTGAAATGTATTAGGATTCCTGAGTGTAAGGGGATGTAGTTGTATTTGGACCCAGAAGGCAGACTACGACAAGGGAGTATGGAAAAAGAGGTTTTAATGGAGGAGCAGGTGATGGGATGGTGGGGGGTGCAGAGGCTGGGCTGGATGGAGCTGGGGCAGGCAGGTGAGAGGGAAGCAGGCAGGCTGGTGGGTAGCGGTGAGGAGACCCGGGGAAAGAGACGTTCATGGGATCCTGGGAGATAGGAGAAGGGGTTTGAATTTGTTTTTGATTGACAGAGGATTGTAAGTCTCTGATTGGCCAAATTAAACAATGATTGACAGTTGCCACGCCCATTCCACGCCCCTCTCAAGTCTCCGGGCTGCAGAAATACCCTACTCAAGACAAATCCCATCGTGTTGCAGGCTTTCCACACATCAACTCGCCGATAAGCGCACAGGAACACGTTTAATAGGAAAATACAGCAATCATGAATATTCAACTGGTGTGTGACGCAGGCGTGGCTATAACAAGTAATTGCGCAACGTTTAATGCGATGAGCTACGCACCTGGAGAGTGGCCTGTCGGCGAGTTGACAGCAGCCACGAAGACATTAATCTTTTGATATCACCAAAATTTATTTTTATATGAAAAACCGCCATTATGTTTAATGGCAAAATGCAGAATAACCAAAATAACTAACAATGTACGTTCCACGAGCATGTGGCCAATCCGGTCTAAACCGTGCCAATGAGAATAACACAGAAGAGAGATTAAGAGATTGGTACAGTTGAGATTAATACTATTCTTGAACTATTCACCAACAGTTGAACACAAGCTTTCCTTTTTCTTTTCTTGGTAAATGCACCTTCTCTTAAATTGTTCTCCTTCTCAGCAGACCTTCTCGGCCTACTGTGATTTCATGACATTTCAAGACATGTAGCCGGTATTTTGTGCTCGGCTGCAGGACAAAACCACCAGAAACAGCAGCTAGAATGCTTTTGGTACCAATCTGGGTCAAAGCCACTGGCTCTGTGTTTTGTATCTCTATCGGAACAAAGACTTGTAATTCTGTGATGGAAGCTGCTTTTGATGTCACCTAGTGATGTGTCGTACACGAAGGAGTCGGTTTTATATATGTGAAAAGGAGCATAGCGGTTGTTTAGCTATTATTTAAGCCTACTTCAAGGTTAATTCATTAGTGTTAGGCTACCTGTGAAAGAAACTAATTAATCTGTTCCAAAGTAAATAGTGAACAATTGTAATATTAGCATATAATGAAGGTTAGAGGTACCGGATAGGCCAGGACATTAGGAAGTAAATACTGGGTTATTTTCATCTTGAAATACTCACCTTTAAAATACTGACCATTTTCAGTTTATTTTTTGTCTAATAAACCATTTTTTCTTATTATATTATATTATAATATTATACTGTACTACTGTACTTGTAAATAACTGGATGTATACATTAATATTGAGGTCAGGGCGCTGCTCTTTAGGGGATATTAAAGGGCACGATAGCGTTACATAATAAATAATAAGCATTAACGTTAACATGTGTATCTGATATTAGTAGTTAATATGTACCGCCTCCTGTCAAAAGTTTGATGGATGACCTTTGACCCCATTTGATTGATTGACAGCTTGTCAAAGTTGACAGTTTTGATTGACAGCTTGTCAGTATTTGACAGTTTTGATGGATGACCTATTGACCTCCCTTTGATTGACAGCTTGTCAAAGTTTAAAGTTTTAATTGAAAATTAAGTTCGTTTTAAGGACCCGTTATTTTAGGTTTGGGGGCCTTTTTTTTTTTAAATGATCCCATTTTTTTCGGGGGGGGGGGCCTCTTATTTTTTGGGACCTGAAAGGGGGGTTTACCCCCGGGGCCAGGGGGGTTGCACGGAAGGGTTGGGAAAGTGTTTTTTTTTAGACCATTTTCCCCAAAGCAACGCCGGGGGAAAAAAAAAAGAAAAAAGAAAAAAAAAAAGGGGGGATTTTAAAAAAAAAATTAAAGGGAGGAACCAAGGGGGTTTTTTTAATCTTTTTAAGCAATACCATTAGGGGGTTAAACCCCCTTTTACCCCATGAAAAAAAACCCAATTTTGGGACTACTATCAGCCCCCGGGCCCCTGGCCATCAGAGGCCTTTGGGTTCCATTCCCCCGTCAAAAGGGGAAAACAAACGGGTCCAACTTTAAAAAAAGTGGGTTTTTTGCGGGGTTTGCAAAGGAAACCCCGCAAAAGGGGGGGGAAAATAAACCCAGGGTTTAAATTTAAAAAAAAAAACCATGGCTATAATGTGAAACTAGGCCACGAATCCATTTCAGGGGGGAAAATAGAAGGGCCCAATTTTGCGATTTATCAAGGGGAAGGGAGGGGGGGTTCCAAACCCCGGTCTCCTTAGAGGGGGTTTTTCCACCATCATTTTAAAAAAATTTTTTTTAAAATTTTGGGGAAAATTTTTTTAAAAAAAAACCAAAAGGGGGAGGGTGAAATTTTGGGTCCAGCCTTTTTAAATTTAAAAAAAATAGTAAATTTTTAAAATTTTTTTTAAAAAATTTTTAAATACTTTTGGGGTTTCTAATAAATACCACCGACGGTTTTTTGGGGTAAAAAATTTTTTTAAAAAAACCAATTAAAAACTGGTGAAATAAAAAAAAATACAGAACGTCTAACCTTTTTAATTAAAATTTTGGGTTTTTGGGTTTTAAAAACGAAACTAATCAAACTTAACAAAAAAAATTTCATTTTTTTTTTTATTTAAAATAATCAGAGGGACGTAAAATTCAGGGGTTTAAATGTTTTTTTGTACATTTTTGTTTTAAAAAAAAAAAAAAAAGGTTTAAAAAAAAGCCCTTTCCAAACAAAAAGGGTTTGACCCCTTTCCATTTTTTTTTCGGCCCCCCAGGGTTTTTAAACCTTAAAAAATTTTAAAAAATAAGGCCCCAAACCCATATTTAAAAATTTTAAAAATTACACCCGTTTTAAAAAAAATATGGGGGCCCCCTTAAAAATTTTAAAAAAAGGTTTTTTAAAAACAGATCAAACTTTTAAGCCCCCCCTATTCAAACTTTAAGGGAATTTTCTTTAGGGATGTTGGCATTTACCAACGTGGAAAGGGCCCTTTAGGGAAACAGGGTGGTATTTTTTACCATATTTTTTCAAAAACGCATGGGTTTGTCTCCCCAAGCCGGGAACATTGCCCCAAAGGTTTTTGGTTTTACAAATTTATCCGAAAAACAAAACAAGGGGGAAAAAAATTTTATAATAATCTTCCCCGGAAGGGGAAATTTATTCTTTTTCCAAAAATTCAAAAACCAAGGCTAGGGGGGTTTAAAATTTAAAAAGGATTAAAAAAGATTGGAAAATTTCCCTTTAATTCCCATGTTTTTAAATAAATGAGGTTTTTAGAAACAAAACAAAACTTAAAACTCCATAAGTAATCAAAAAAATTTAAAAAGGGAAAAATTTAACAAAAAAAAAAGGGAATAAACCTGTTAAAATTTGGGGCCCGGGAGTTTTTTAAAAAAACCCTTTTTTCAAAAATTAAACAGTTTTTAAAATAAATTTTTTTAAAAACCCCCTTTTTTTCCCCCCCCCTTTTTAAAAGAAGGGGAATTTTCGGTTTTTTAATTTTTAGGGAAAAATTTAAACTTCATGGAAAAAAAAAGGAAAAAAAAAAATTTTTTTGGCTAAAAAAGCAGGGGCGTGTTGTTTAAAATGGCTTGGAGGCCCAACAAAAACTCCTGGGAGAAGTAATTTTTAATTTAAACAAAAAAATCTTCAAGTTTTAAACCCCAAAAGCAAGCCCAAGGGGTTTTTTTTGGGGAATTCCCGAAATTTCCCACTTGTTTTTTCCCAAAAAGGGTTTTTAAAAAAAATTAGCAAGACTATAAACTAAAGGGGGTTTAAGTGGGGCACAATTAATACCCCCTGAAACTTTTTGACGAACCCCAAAGGGTTTAAATTTTTAAAGCAATTTAGCTTTTTACAGGGGGGGTTTTAACGGTTACCAGGTTGGTTTCGGACTAAAAGGAAACTTTAAAAATTTTTTTGGGTGTTTAAAAATTTTGGGGGGTTACCGGCCCCAAAAAAAAGGGCTTGCATTTCGGGAAAAGTGCCTTTTGGGGGGATTACCCCGGAGTTTTTTTTTTTGGGCTAAGACGCCTGGTGGGTGTTAGAATTAGGAAAAAAAGCCGGGAAATTTTCGGAATTTTAAAATTTTTAAATTTAACAGCATTAGTGTTAAAGGGTCTTAATAGCCCACTTCCCCCTGGTATTAATTTTAAGACAGCGTTAAAAAGCCCCCTTTTAGTTTAAAGAATAGGTTAAAAATAAAACCACTCATATTAAAGCAGAAAAAAACCCAAACCAAATTTTTCCTTTAAAGGGAAAAGTTTAAAACAAAAATTCCTATTGAAGAATTGGGGGCAGTCAAAAAATCCAGGCCCTTTTACACGAAAAAGGGGTTTTTAAATTTGAATCAATTTGGGGGGGTTTTTGGGGGGGCCCCGGGCCGACCGTTGAAAAGGCAGGCGTTCCGCAGTTTTCAGAGGGCCCTTAAAAAAAAAAGGCCCCCCCTCCTTTTAAACCCCATTAAATTGGCAAAAACATTTGGGGATTTTGTTTTAAAAAAAAGGCCCCCAAGAATGAAAAACCAATTCGGGTGGGCCCCGGAAAAAGAAATTAAAACCCCCCCCCCGGGGTTTCCCCCCAAAATAAAAAAAAGCAAAAAAAAAAAAGGCCCTCACTTAAAAGAAAACCCAAAGGTCTTTTTTCCAAATTTTTTTTTCCCTAAAAAAAATTAAAACCCTGTCAAAATTTTTTAAAAGGTAAGGGGATCTTTATTCCTAACAATAAAAAAATCCCATTCAAAAAATACCCCCCCCACCGGGGAAATTTTTTAATTTTTCATTCCAAGCCAGGAAGTAACCCGAAAAAAACTTTTTTTCGTTTAAACAAAAAATGATTTTCAATAAAAGCTTGAGAAATGAAAAACCCCTTGAAATTTTTAGGCTTCCCCCTATTTTGGGTTTCAAGTTTAAAAACCCCTTTTGAGGTTAAAAGGAAAAAACTATAATGGAATTGGGGTCCAATTTCTGCGGTTTTTTTTTAAAAAGAAGTCCGGAAAAGGAGTTATTTTAAAAAAAATGGGGGCTAAAAGAGGGGCCTTTTACGGCCCCAAAGTAAATTTGCCCCTTTCACGCCAAATTTTTTTTTAAAAAAAAATTAACTGTTGTCAAAAAAAATTTTCCCCCCAAAATTTTTTTTTGGGGTAGTCTATTTTTTCCAAACCAAAAAATTGTCCCCCGCTCTAGAAAAAGGGTTTCAAAGCCGGACAAGGGCCCCAAAGCCTAAAAAACCCCTCAATGTAAAACCCAACATTTTTATTTTAAAAAACATCCAAAACCAAAAAAGATTTGGAAATGACATTTTTTTTCCAATTCCCTTTTTTTCTTAAGGGTTTTTGGGGACGGTTTGGGAAAGGGTACCCTTTTTTAAAAACAGGGAACAACCCGCTGCCCAGGGAAAAAAACAAAATTTTCAACCGAAAAAAGGGGTACCGGGGAGTAAAAATTCAAAAAAAGGGGGCCGTAAAAAATTTTTTAACCCTGTGGGGTTTTTTGAAGGTTTAATTTTTTTTTTTTTAAAGCAGGGTTTTTAAAACAGTTTCATGATAAAAGGGAAATTTTAAAAAGGGAACCCGGAACAGTTGGCAGAACCAAAATTTTAGGTTTATACTTTTTGTTTCCAATGAGAAAAGTACATTGGAAAAAAAACCCCGTAAAAAAAACCCCCAAGTTGGTTATTAAAAAATTGAAAAAGGGTTTTTTTTAGGGATTTTCCCCGTGAATTTCCTAAAAATTAAAAGGCCCCCATTGTATAAAAAAAGGCAGGTTTGGGTCCCAAATTTTAATTCCTTTTCCACCCCGTAAGGGGCTTTTTTTCTTTTTGATTTTTTGGAAAATCACCCCTTTTGGGACCCCATTAACAACCATCCCCGAAAGTGTTTTTTCACCCAAGAAAAATTGGAAAACTGGGGCACTTGGGTTTTTTTCATTTTTTTAAACAAACTTTTTTTAAAAATTTTTTAAAAAGTTGGTTCCTCGGGACCGTTTTGGGGTTAAATTTTTTTTAAAAAGGGGAAAACCCCCCAAAATTGACCATTACAAAACCAAACAAGTGCGTGCTTTTAAAAAAAAAGTTTAAACCCTTTTATTATGTAATTTTCCCCCAAGTAAAATTTTTCCCCCATGTTATTTTTAAAATGGAAAAAGCATAAAAAACAAAAAAAAATTTTTTCAAAAAAAAAAAAAACAAAAAAACCCAAAAAGGAAAAAAAAAATTTTTAAAAAAAAATAAAACTCGTTTAAAAAAGGGCCCAATCTTTCTTTTGGGTCAAGAAAAAAATGTACCAAATAAAGGGGAAATTTGCCCCTTTCGGAAGGGGGGGTATTATCGCTTTTAAAAAAATTTTTCTTTCCCGCAAGGCTTGCCCCCTTTTTGGGGTTGATTTTGGGCCATTAGACCAAAAAGGGTTTAAAAACTTCCCCCCCTAAAGGTTTTCTTTAAAAATTTTAAAAATTTAGGGGGGAAAAAAACAAACTTTAAATTTTTTCCCCTTTAAACCCAATTAAAAAAACATGGCTTCCCCCTTTTTAAAAAATTTTGTATTTTGATTGAACCTGGGGGTTTTTTCCCCGGGGTTGGTTTTAACCTTCAAAGGGCATTTTTTTTATCCCCGTAATTTTCCCCCTAAAAAAAAATCACATGGGGAAATTGAGCTAAAAAACCTTTTTTTGGAAATTTAAACCCCATTGGAAAAAAACCTTAAAAAAAATTTTTTCTTTTTTTTTCCGGTCGGGGTCCCAAAATCATTTTTTAAATAATTTTTTCCCCCGCTTTTATTTTTTTTAAAAAAAGCACTTTGCCCCATTCAACTTTTTCAACCGAAAAATTTTTGGGTTTTCCTTTTTTTACCCAAAATTAAAAGAAAAAAACTTTTTTTTTTAAAAAACCCCTAAACCCAAAAAAACCCTTTCCAGTTCTTTCCTTTTTTTTAAAAAAATTTAAACCTTCTTATCGGGACCAAATTTTTTTGTTTTTTCCCCCAACTTCTTTAAAGGTCCCCCTTTAGTTTTAATAAAACCCCAAGGGGATTTAAATCCCCCCCCCCTTTTTTTAAAAAACCCCCCCCCCTTTTTTTTTCCTGACCGGGGCCTTTAAAAAAACCCCCTTTTTTAAAAAAGGTTCGTTTTTTATAAATTGGGCCTTTTCGGGGTATTTTTTTCACTAAAAACCCGGGGGTTTTTAAAAAACTTCGGTTTTAAAGGGAATCGAACGGTTTTAAAAGCCGAATTTTTCCCCCCGGGGGGGGGAAACTTTTCGTTTTAAATCTTAAAAAAAATTTTGCTTTAAAAAATTTGGGAGTAAAAAATTTTTTTTTTTGCTCTGGGATTTTTTTAAAAAAAATTTTTGGGGTTTTTTTAACAATTTTTTTTGGTTTTAAAAAAATTTTTTTTAAAAAGGGGTTTTTTTTAAATTTTTTAAAAACAGGATTCAAATTTCCCGAAATTCACCCATTCCCCCAATAATAGAAATTTTTGGGTTTTTTTTGGGTGGGAAGAGTGGGGGGAAGAGGGGGATGCCCCCAAAAGTTTTTTTTTTAAAAGTTTGTAAAAGGGCCCAAAAAAAAAAAATTTGTTTTAAAAATTTTTTTTTTTCCCAAAAAACCAAAAATTTGTTTTTTTTTAAAACCCCCCCAAACTGAATGGTGTTGTAGCAGATCAAACCCCTCGCCCCCTCTGACATGACTTATATCCATATGGTGTGTGGTTAATCAGGGAAAAACCCTAGCTTGTTGTAAACATCGCAGCCGTTTATACTGTAAGGGGTTTTTTAAGCTGTACTTTCTTTTATCTCGCTGAATCGCTTATTCTGTAGTTATACCTCCCCTATAGCCTGATAGCCAAAAAGTTTTAACCATCGCATAGCGTCTGGCGCGTGACCTGCTGCGTTTTTTAGGTTTAGAGTACACCCTTACATTTTACCCGACTCTGTTTTTGACTTTGGGGATAGGGGGTAGCAATTTTGGCCTGATGACACGTAATGGGGAATATAATCTTCAAAGTCGGAGCCCAGATTTTCCCCCTTTTGGTCCTTTTTTGTAAATCTCCCAAATACGACCCCAATGGTGGAAAACCATTCCCCGTCATGTGACCCCAAAGATTATACATCGGGGGACAGTTTAAGACCTCCCTTTTTAAATTTGTCCCAAAACCGTA
This sequence comes from Hoplostethus atlanticus, assembly GCA_034670405.1. Lineage (NCBI taxonomy): Eukaryota > Metazoa > Chordata > Actinopteri > Trachichthyiformes > Trachichthyidae > Hoplostethus > Hoplostethus atlanticus. Next base: position 214,325 of record JAXDDX010000312.1, on the reverse strand, counting down.
CACTGGTTTTGCATTTAGCGGTGGTATTCCCCCTACAAAAAACATTAAAAAACTCTAGCTTAGAGGCTTCGCTGTTTTGTAGCGCCACTGCACCAGACCCAGTGTCAAGAGAAGCAAAATGACGTAATATATATGTCGCTAAAATGAAATGTACGAATCGTTCAGAGTCATTACTAGTCGGTGGTAGCTAGGTCCGTACGTAGGAAAAACGTCCCCACAAGCTGTTCAAAATGAGTTGTTTTCGCTTCTGACCGCTTTATTAAAACGGGTTTTTTGAGGGTCTAGTTTTTGCCCTCCCTTTTGTAGTAATCCTTTATGTTGTGTTTTACCTGCACATTTCATTTGGCTGGGGGATCCCGAAGCCTCTTTCTTTAAATTTAAAAAGGTTTTCACATATTCTTTAAACCGGGGTGTTTACTGTTGGGGAAATGCCTACCTCGTCAATGGGGGTTATTTTGTATCCTTTTTCAAGAGTTTTTTTTAGCTGAATACACCCATGTGCCTTAGATCGTTTTTCTTTACTACTGTGCCGGCATTCGATGTCTGGTTAAGCTCCCGCGCACATGTTTACACAAACGGGAAACGTCCCAAAATTTTTCCCTGACAACTGTATGGGAGCACAGGGTATAAGACCTCTTGGGGGTTTGTCAAAAACCTTGCAAAACCAAAATCTTATCGATAGACTCAAAATCTCTAAAGATAAATTTTGGATGTCCTGGGAAAAGGCTTGCGAGCGACGTGGGGGTAGAGAGATGTGAAGTCGTAGGGTTTTTCCCGATTTTTTTATGGGGTGTGTTTGTGGTATTTATAGCATTTTTTCGACCCCCTATAGAGCATCTCGTGGGTTAAGCCTTTTGGGGGGGTTTGTAGGTTTCCATAAAAACCCCCTGTAAAAAACGCCCTTGTCTTTTTCTTTTCTCCCATTCCATTTCCAAAACTACCAAACCCGAGCCATAGTCTTTTTTTGGGGCTGGATTTTATCATAAATCTCTTTTTTGCGACAAATTCGATCCAAATGGACGGATTTTATGGGCCGGGGTTGTAGCAAAGATCCATTCCCGGGTAAAAACAGCCTCAAATTTGTAGGCCGATCGTGTTTGGGTCTATCCCTCTGTAAAAAAGGACCAAACTGCTTTTTCCAGCATTGAGAGGTGTTGAATCTCTAACCTTGTGGTTTGCAAAATAAGCCACTGGGGTGGAGACATTTGAATAGGTCTTGTCTGGTGACATTGCTTCCTCGTATGGAGGCTAACGTGTTTCCGGTAAAAATTTTGTTTTGTAATGGCCTACAGCAGACCAGTGTTTGTGTGACTGGGGGATTTACCTGAACAAGAATGATTGTTTCAGAAAAACCATACACGCCCCTTTGTTTTAAAAAAAAAACATCGTGACACCATAGCGCTCAAGTTTTTCTGGAAATCAAACATCTCTGACGGGGCGGTGTTATACCAGGTCTGAAAGTGTCTTTGTCACCCTTGACATCTTCTCGATCCATAATAGGCGGGTCTGGGTAAGGGCCTAGTAGGATCATTCCTCTTGTATTAAAAGTGGGGGAAAAAACCCCCTTTTTTACACGTCAAAAACCAAACGCTGCGGGGGGTTTTTTTACAAACGCATAGGGGGAAAGTAAGGAATCTATCCACGCGTTTGAAAAGCATCGCGTACTCAGAATCACCCTACTTCCACGCATGACCCCGTTTAGGTTAAGCCCCTTCTTTTGTAAATACTCCCCAAAGTAGTTGCAATCCCGAGGATTGTGTGCTCAAATGTTAGTTTTTGGTACCGTTCACATCTAAAATTTTCTGACAAACTTATGGCACAAATTGAGACCGGGGGGCCCCCCACGGCTTGTCATAATTTTATTGCAGCTCCCCAAAAAATTTCCCCGTGTCTCCATCATGATAGCGAGTCTCAAAATCATAGAAGATGTATTTTGTTTTTAGACGTTCCTCTGGGATAGGCTGGATGTAGCATGTGTGAAGCTCGTCAACGACGGGGGCTTCGCAGTGTCTACACTTTCTCTCTGAGCATGTGTGGAACGGTATATCGCTACCGTCAGCAGCCTTTTTTGGGTTTTTCGGTACAATATATAATCTACCACACAAGTCGCAATATTTTGAACGTTTACACGGAGTAAATCCATGTGTTTGTGAAAATTGGCAATGTGTTTTATAACAGTGCTCTGATCTACATATACGGCTACACTGGTCACATTTTATCGTTGGACCTGGGTGTGTGTAACAGCCTGTTAGACATACGTTACAGTGGAATTTACATTTGTGATCCAGTACTGAATTGCATGGTTTGTAACAGTATTCGCAGAGATGCTTTGCCCCGAAAAAACGTGTCTTATTCACAATAAGGTGGTAGTGTTCATTGTGTAGATACAACCATATAGTGTCTGGGTGGGGCTTGTCGCTCGTTTGATACAACTCCAGCTTTTTGCTTGATTGGACGTGGTGGAATATTAGAATTTTCACATTCAGATGCCTCTCGAATCTAGAGACATCAGAAAAGCCAATCTTTCGATCAGGTGTATGCCCCAACTCTCTGTGCATTTTCTCTGCATAAGTCATCTCCTCACGGGCATTTGTACTAGCCACAATCCCTAACTCTTCGTACATTATTTCTGCAACGATATCGTTCGCTTGTATCGCACGCATTGAGCTTAGATGGTGAGCAATACACGTGGAGAAGCACAGATTGTTACCTATGTTTTGAGGGCTGTAAAGACAAGGTATTTTCTTACGTATTATCTCATCATAAGGTATGGCCCCTAATTTCAAACGATATCCTCCACCACTTTTGTTCTGGGCGACTGTAACAACAAATTCTAATTCGTCATCTGTCAGGGATGTGTCATTACTCTGCATCACCTGTGCTATCTGCTCTAAAAACAAGTCTGCATTATAGTCATCGTCAGATTTTAAAACTGTTTGAACATCGCTAGCGAGAGAGGGACCACGCAACACTACATTTAACAGACTGCCTGCAGGAGCATTCTCTGTACAGTGCGTTATCACATCCGTTAGCTTGTGTCTCATCAGATTTGGAACTTCTTCTAAATTATCAAGAGATATGCTTCTCAAATCTATCGGCTGTCTAACTTCCACAGCATTAAACCGTGGGATATTTCGTGTTTGAAAAGGTCCACTCCCCCCTGTCATCTCTTGAGCCACATTCGGTGTTTTGCCGGATAAGCTATTATGCTCAAAAACATGTCCTGACTGATTCGGGGTGTGTACTGTACAATAGTCCATGCTCTCAGCTGATAGCTGCTCATCGTCCTCCTCTTCCTCATCATCAAAATCAAGCCCTGTTCCATGTACTTTGCTGTAAAGGATAGGTGTATCAACCATCTCACTATACTTTTTAGTCCGATACTGCACCAACTTTATCAACAAGCTACATTGTGTGGCTGTGTCTAATTCATCAAAGTCTTGCGGCAAGTCATCATCTACACTGTCATCCTCAAACCGGTTTCTAGCCTGAAGACCACAGTCTTGCTCCTCCCCATCATCATCATCATTAGTGGATATGTCATACTGGCTTCTCTCTGCATTTCTACGACCGTTCACTGATTTGTACGATCTTTTCATGGTTTACAACAGCAAAAAGAAAAAAGAAAAAACATTTGCAATTAAAGTACTCTCCAACAAAACATAAACCCATAAAAAGCACTGATGACACGCTGTTGGTATATGCACTACTAAAATCTCCTAATTTGTCGAAGAGTTCTTATCTCAGCAAGAAGCTCTGTGTGTGATGCGCGTATCAGCGAGTTTTGTCTCTTGATGGCTTGTTCTATGCTATCAAATTTTCGGGAAAACTCGTTGAGCTGTCTCATAAAATCATCATTATTTTTTAAATTAGATTTGGATAATGCCTCTATGCTGCAAATCACGGATTTGATCAACACAATGACATCTCGATCGCTCACCCTTGCAGATGACGACGGTGTCGGTATGGCGCTGTTTTCCGGGTCTTGGACGGACTTTTCTTCGCTGCACATCTGTGTCAGCCCAAAGTCAAAAGCGATCCCAGAGTGCAATGTCTTCATCAGTCCAGCTGTCCGACTGAAGATTTAAAACTATCCCCGCGGATGCGCTCGTCTCCTCCTCACCGCTTACTAAAAACAAGACACATTAGATGGTATAGTCCATTAGTCGGTGATTATTATAAAAGGGATAATATAGTTTTAAACATAGGATGTTTCAGATGTTAATACTATACCGTTTTCAGATCTTGTGCGTTTTGCCTTTGGCTTCTGTGTCTCAGGTTCTCCCTCAAAAGATGACTTTGAAACGTTATTCACATATTGTTCAAGCTTGTTTAACGCATCGCCTTGATGTTCAGTAAAAACAAAAGAAAGAACACAATATGAGATTTGCCGTTTATTTTTTCATTTCAATTTTAATTTATATCAAATACTTACTGGTGTTTTGAGGAAACCGTTCTTTAAGTGGTGCGCGTTTTTTTCCTAGAAGACCTAAGAAATGCAGGAGCAAAAATGAAACGTACAACTCGTTAGAAAATTCAACTCATTAGAAAGAACCCTGGTTTTAAAAATATGCGCCCGAATGTAGAATAAAAACCTACTGTTGTTAGGGTGTTTATGTCCGGTACCCCCACTGGTATCAGATTTTCTGTTCCTGGTCTGATCTAATATATTTTGTGATTCTAGAGAGAAATAGAAACAAAACATAGACAATCATGTATAGGTGCTACATAGTTTTAAATACATGGTAATGCAACTCAATCTAATAAGACACCTGCATAGAATACATCGGACTTACTGTGGCTTGTAGAGGCCTCTGTAAGATCCTCAATTGTGTTGCTTTCCCCCCCTAATCTTCACCAAATCAAAAAGAAAAACATATCGTATTAGTTTTTATCCAACTATGGGCTGTCGTTTGAATAGAATATGACATAGTTAAATAGAATACTTACAGTAAACAAACATCTTGTCTAGGTTAGGTCGATTCCGCAGCGTTGAAGCCTGTCTTGCGAAAATGGGGCCGTGCAGCGTCTATGCAACCGTGGGATGCGCTACGGCTGGTCAACATACGGCTCCGTGCGCCTTATATCCCCAAAGACGACTCTCACAATTCAGACTTGCGCACTTTCAAATTTAGCGCTCCAAAATGTCACGTGTGATCTGGGCGGTAATCCTCAATTATCTAACTATCATAAAAAACAGATGATTGGCGTCTCGCCCCCCGCCTTGCGCACAATCCAGACTTAGACCCCCCGAGCGTCGCAATTTGTTCAGGACAAATACACTTCATTTATCACTCAGAAATAGCTTCTCCTCAATAGGTGCATTAAATAATTTAAAATCATAACTTGACAGCTCCACCATCCCAAGGACATCTCTCACTCAGTGTCAATAACTATCTGTGTGCGTCCTAAGGTATAATCAGGCACTCGCTCTGATGGCCGGCCGTATCGACGGACTGTGTGTGTGTGTGTGTGTGTGTGTGTGCGCACATATGTGACAAAATCATTATTATAAAACACCAAAACCTTGTTTAATGTAGCTATCTTTTCACATTAGATTCTTATGTTGTTGGTTGTGTCCAGCTGAAATATAGCCCTGCTATATTTATATATATATATTAGTCTAATTTAGATGTCCTAATATATTTGGTCATATTATAACATGGCCAAATAGCCTTCCTATACCCAATACGTATATCAACAGCGATATAAAGATTGATAGTCATAGGGACAATTTCATTATTTAGTAAAGAACAAATCAGGGTTAAACACCCCAAAGACCCGCATTTGCCTTAGATCAATAGACTTCCTTAAGGATTATAAAACAAATACAGCTCCCCATTGTCCATTGTTTGACAAGTGGTCAGTTAATGAGTATAATACAAAAACACTTTCCCATAGCACTCCAGATGTCACCCACAGATCCCCATTGCCCCTTGTTTGACACTGATCAGTTAATGAACATAAAACTAAAACAGACCATAGTGCCCCTGGCAACACCCAGATCCCCATTGACCATTGATTGACACTGTTCAATAGACTTCCTTAAGGATTATAAAACAAAAAACAGTCTCATGTGACATCCCACCATCCCGAAGAAGCACATCTGACATAGATCAACACACTTCTGAACAACGGGAGCATAGCGTCCCTTGTGACACACAGCTCCCCATTGTTTGAACCTGGTCAGTTAATGAGAATAAAACTAAAACACATTCCCATAGCCCCCCAGGTGTCCTACAACCCCCAATGCCCCTCAGTTGGTCAATACCCCCGTTTCAGGATCACAAGAGCAATTGAATGACACATCCACCCACATCCTCGGGAATACCTCCTCATTAGGGTCATTCAATAATTAAAAGGTCTCAGATTTCCCCATTGTCCATTTAAAACTAAAACACTTTCCCATAGCCCTCCAGATGTCACACAACCCCCAATGCCCCTCAGTTGGTCAATACCCCCTTTCAGGATCAAACGAACAAATGAATGACACTTCCACCCACACACCCGGAAATACCTCATCATTAGGATCATTAAATAATTAAAAGGTCACAACATGACACATCACACAGGGCATCATTCAAAGCTGACACATTACTGACAGGCTGTCAATCAAAACTGTCAACTTTGACAAGCTGTCAATCAAAAGGAGGTCAATAGGTCATCCATCAAAACTGTCAAATACTGACAAGCTGTCAATCAAAACTGTCAACTTTGACAAGCTGTCAATCAATCAAATGGGGTCAAAGGTCATCCATCAAACTTTTGACAGGAGGCGGTACATATTAACTACTGATATTATTTTAGTAACATCTTATAACTCTCTTTTTTAACATGGAGAGTATAGTATTTCCAAACATTGCTTTACAGACAAATTTGACGCTAATGGATCTCCTTCCCGTCGATAGCAGCCCTGGTACAGATAAAGGTGGCCTTCTGGCCTCCTTTAGGTTATCTGCTCCCAGTACAAGGAGTCGCGTAGCTGCGGCGCAAATAACATCCTCAAACACGCTGAACAATAAAACATTTAAAAAAAAATGTTTATCTACTCATTTTATTTCTTGAACCCATTCATATTCTATGGGACGATAAGCTTCTCCGCTGTAACTTTTGAAGGATTGTTCGCCCCTTTCCCCCGGTGCTCCTAAATTCTTTATGTAGATCAGATAAAACAGTAAGCTACTTTTCGTTGTTGATAAGAGTTGTTTTTCGTTTCTATAAATATTACACATTATTACTAAGACCGATTTGTATGTATATTATACCTGTAATTATGCAAACCTATATGAACCATAGTCATTATGCAGTGAGATCTACAGTCCCCCAGCATTATTCTGAGTTATATTCTGTGTTCTGACGATTCAAACAATTATTTTACTCAGCTGCAACTTTCTAATGTTTGCCTTTATTCTGAGAAGATGGTTGATGTGATTATTGTCATCCAACGCTCAAGGCCTGTATTCAAGAGTAGACTATAAGGACTTAGATTTTTTTTTTTTTAAACTATTATTAATATTAAAGCTTGATTGTAGCCTACGAGATATTACTGGCATTCGGGGAAACCTGAAAGACTTGTGACTTGACTTGGACATAAAGGGCCGGTTTCCCGTACAGGGATTAAGCCTAGTCCTAGACTAAATCACACTTTCAACCTGGATTTATTGAAATGGCTTTCTCAGACATGGATTAAAATAGTCTCAGATTTGCCCTAGTCTTGATTTAAACAATCGGATTTCCAGAAGGAAGATTAGAGCTAATCCAGATCTAAATGAAGGCTTAAATTAAACCTGGCCAGATTAAAGTCTGTTTGCCTCAAGGTTCACCTTGACAATAGAGGAAAATGGATTACCTTGACTATTTCAATGATGATCAAAGACCACCACCAAGACCAGAAAGAAGGTTGCTTATAGACAGGAGCAACCCATTGAATGATTTTGATGACATATTTGATGACATATTTGATGACGTTTCCGTATGCAGCTGAAATAATTTGTTTGCTTCAGCCAAAGCTTTCACGTGACTCAGTAAGGAGAACCCCTATCCCTCCTTCCTTACAAGTACTCATCACCTTGATGTTTTTGGCATGTGGAACCTTCCATCGTCCATGCATTCTTCTTGTTTTTTTCTGTTCCTGAATCATGCTGTTTGTTCTCAATTATAGGGTACTTTAACACAATTTGCTTTAAGAAGGTCTTTTCAATTTCACTAAAATTCTTTGAATGTTTTCTTTTCAAATCAAATCAAATCACATTTATTTGTATAGCCCTTAATCACCGTTACAGTCTCTAAGGGCTTCACAGTGCCCAACATGTGAAAATAATAAATGGTTAGTACACGACATCCCCCAGCCTTAGACCCTCACAGAGGACAAGGAAAAACTCCCACAAAACCTTATAGGGAAAATTGGGAGAAACCTTGGGAGGGGCTACTCAGAGAGGGATCCCCCTACCAGGACGATTGGGCGTGCAATAGATGCTGAGTTTGGGCAAGCAGCGTATACACATTGTATAAATGTTTATTATGGTGGGACATCCAGATCTGATGGAGCGGCATCACAGCAACGGCAACTCAGTCAGCGTCATCATAGGACTAGGGGACCACGCAGGCGCCAACACTGCCCAGATGAGCTAACTGGTCTGGCCTTACTCTGAGAAGAGACTGAGCCACTCCCTCAAGGCTGGTCAAATGACAGAGAGAATAAATGGGTTTTGCCTTTGTCCATTCTTTGGTTGGATCAGGTGTCTAACTGCTTAATGCTTATGTAGAAGTATTCCACCCCAGGTTTTTACAGCATCCTCACTTTAGCTTCCAAAAGATGATCTGACTAGTCCTTGATTACCTTAGTCTGAGACTCTGTAGTCTAGAACTAATCTGAAGTTAAGCAACGTCTCAGAAAGCCATTTGTTTAGTGTGGATTAATTTAATTAGAATTAGCCTAGTCCTGATTTCATTTAAGCCCCTGAACGGGAAACCGGCCCAAAAACACCTTTAGCTGTGAGTCTGTGACTAAGTGTGAGAAAACCCAACAATGAACTCTGCTGGCGTAAACCAGTACTGCAGCATCATATCCTTACTCAACACCCCTTTCCTGTTGTTAGTTAGTTTTAGAGACGCAGTTTGATTCAGCAAGTTGATGCGTCGTCGTAAATGTTTGGCGAGTCGCGCCGATCTCTTTTGCCTTTCTTGTTGACGTTTGCGTTCATGAAACCCATGTGAGTACATATTTACTTGGTGAATGGGTTAACTTTGGTGATACGTTAACGTTGGCTGACACTGACGCTTCTTCGGTGCCGAAGAAGAGTTCTAGGCGTCTCTCTGCCATCTTGGATTTAATTACAATGGAAAATGTGGAGCATGCCTGTCTTTAACAAAGTATAAAAGTTTATTTGTGCATAGGAGATGGAGCGCCACCCACCGCCCCGCAAGTAGACAAGAGAAGGATTACGGACATCTGTTTAAGTTAGTGAAATTCGACATATTGGTTTCGTTATCGGGCGCGCTGACTTTCGTGCACTAAAAAGTCAATGGAGCAATACAGGACCCTATGGGAGACGTAAACAGCCATATGATGAAAGACTCCCAAAGGGTCCTGTATCGGGGCTATAAAGTAATAAGATGATAGCCTACAATATTTGCAGTGTTGGGGAGTAATGAACTACATGTAATTAGTGATTCAAGTAGTTAAATTACTTTTTTGACATTTTTTGTGTAGTTAACTACTGAAACTACAAACTACAAAATTTTGGCCCATAAAATGAAAGGAATGATTTTTTAATTTTTATTTTACCATTGCTTCTCTACTGAAATTGAACCCCCTTTGACCAGCCCCGCCCCTTTTTCTTTCATCCTGACGGCTGTGAAGGCATGCCCAGCCAATGCGTTCGTCAGGCAGCCACCACTACACACTTGCAGTGATGGGCGGACCGAATCTTTTCAAAGAATCGATTCCTTCGAGTTGATACATGTAAATGTATCGAACCTTTCGAGTTTCGATTCTTTTTTCCCTGTTCGTTTTCAGTTTCGGTTTCAGTGTCTCGACTCTCGAGTCCGATGCGGAATTCTCTAGTGATGGGAAGACCGACTCTTTTAACTAACTCGATTCTTTCGAGCTGTCCGATAGAAGTGCATCGATTCTGAATCGATTCATTGTGATTCACCAACAAAAACATACCATCACACGTGAGGTTTGAACCTACAATCCTTAGCATGAGAGTCTGATGCTGTACTAACTGAGCTATACTAGTAATGGAACCACATGAGCGCCACCCCTTTCAAACCAGATGTGTAACCAACTGTAAAACGCCAACTAAATCACAGGTTAATGATAATAATATTTATAGTATTTACACAGAGTATTGCTATTCATTTCATTTTATTTTGTGTGCTCTTGACTTTCTTTTTCTAATAGAGACAGTTTTGTTGACCAATGTTAAATGTTAAATGGCTTATAGTTTACCCAATTACCAGTTAATTTATTAAACAACATCTTAAACAACAAAAACTGTTGTCAATGTGTGCAGAATAGATCGCTACATTATTACATTGGCCTTTTTCACGATCCAATATGGGTCCTTGATCCGGCGGGTACGCGGAAGTAGTCTCTCTCGTTCATCAGACATGAACCGCTCGGACATCTCGGACATCTGCTCTCTCGGTTCGCGAGATGTCCGATGTCCGACTGAACATCGGACATCTCGCGAACCGAGAGAGCAGATGTCCGAGATGTCCGATGTCCGAGAAGTCCGATAGAGACTGAACGGTTCGCGAGCCGCTCAGTCTCTCTCGTTCATCTGCTCTCTCGTTCACCTGCTCTCTCGTTCGCGAGCCGCTCAGTCTCTCATAGCAGGCAGCATGAGCGGTACCCAACAGCGAGCGAGCGGGCGTGGGCAGTGTGAGTCGGGATTCATGAGCACTCGGTCCGTTCGATTTGCTAACCCGGTACGTACCGGACACTAAAAAGATTCGTTCAAAAAGATTTGTTCGTTCCTTACCGCCCATCACTACACACTTGACCTTTGTTATGTGTAGTGCATGTGCAAAAGGCCGGGCGTTGCTCAGTGCTCACACAGCGATAACGTCATCATGGATAAACCTCTGGAATCTCAGCCTGAGGAAGAATCACCATGGCCATACTTGAGCAAATACATGACACTGACTAGCCTCCACCTACGTTTTATTTCGTATCACATTTATTTCGTATCACATGTAGATTGTCAATTTGATCATTTTTTTTACAGAGTAGTTTGAACTAGTTTTTCTAAGCAGCTTTAGTTAACCAAACTAGATTTCTCCCTAGGGTAGCTTTGCTGTAGTTCAACTTTTTCCAGTGTGAAGTAATTGGTAGCTTGCAAAGCCATGCTTTCAAAGTAGCCCAACACTGAAACTATCATATACTACCGTGAACTCTGAGAAAAGGTTGATTATACTCTGACTCATATCTGGTACTCAGTGATGACTAGTGTCATCAAACTGTAACTGTCTGTTCCGTGTTTATGGTTTTGATTAATACAAAATGGCAGAGGTTGAAAAGTTATAGAGAACTAGAATCTCCTTAGTATTGGTAATACTATATAATAAGCTTTTCTCTGTCTCTCTTAGGGAGAGGACAGACTATATACACCGTGTAGGAATGTCAAGGTTTCAGACTGGTCTTGACCCAAGATGAAAAGAGTTATTATTAAGTTTTAATATCATGAGATAATTAGTGCTTATCAATAAGGAGTTAGAGGAGTAGAGTGCAGCTGTAGTTCAACTGTTGGTGGTAACCTGGCTAAAGGTGTAGCTGCAGGTCTCATTACAATGCTCAAATGAAATTTACTTCTACGGTATCCTCAAATAGCATATCCTTCATTAACAGAGAGCAAGTAGCAAAAAGTATCAGAATTAGACTACTACTAACCAAATATGTGGTTTACAACAAGTTAATTTTATTTGTTTCGAGCACGTAACAGGTGTAATGCCGTGTTTTGCATCCCTGCCCAGAATTGCATTCACATCGCGGGAGTGAGCAGAACATTCGGTTTACTACAAGCCAGCCAAGACCTGCATAGTGTGTGTACTTAAGAGTCCACACTGTAAATTTCATGCTTGTGAACCCCAGTAAGAGTTTACACAGAATTGCATATCTGCGATGTGAATGCAATTCTCAGCAGGGATGCTTAACTCCGGAGCTGCCAGGTGAGTAAGTCAACATTACTGGTTTTGTTACTATATTGTCATAAAAAATAGTCTCATGCAATTAACGTACGGTATGTACGGTATGTATGGTAAAGTCATATTTGAAAAAGCAGTGAGTCAGTTGAAGACGTTAGTCGCCGGGTAACCCCCCCCCACACACACCTTTACTTTGTCTGAAGAAGTAGATAGTCTCCGCCTATACTGAATCTCGAGTTCCACAGATTATATAACTGATGAAGCCAATACAATTTAAATTGTATTACTGGTTTGTGTGTTATTCCGACAGTTGGCGAACAATGTGAACAAATTCTAACTTGATATATTATTGGATTAAAGTGTTGCTTTGTGGATTATATCTATGCCGAATTGAAGAGGGGCACCTAACGAAACAGGAAGTCTTGAGTCATGTTGTGAGGCAGTTACGTTTGTCCTCAAGGTAGATAACATTAACCTGGCAGGACTTTGAAAGGAGTTCCGCGAGAAAATACTGGTGAAATTACAGTGACTGTATCCTATTGTACGGTAACTTCTAGCTCCTGGGATTTACAGTGTTTCTGTGATATTTTGATAGTATCCATCTAAAATGTATTGTGGGATTACTGCAGTTATTTTTTTAAAGGTCTAATACAAAGTGAAAAAGACACAGTAGAATTACTAGGTGGACATGTTCCTCTTTCTCTCCAGATCGGATCGTCCTGATTTTGATTTGATTTGTCACCTCAACTTGAACCTCGCTGCGATGCATAATGCTTTCGATGAGAACAACTTGGATTGGACTATTGTTGGTAAAGACATTTGCTGTATAAAAACACAGCAATTTTATCTTAGCTTGTCTGCACTTCCTACAATCACATGCTCTTCCTCTCCACCCTCTGCCTCTCTCACACACTTCAGTGCACTCTGAAGGAAACTTTATTTCTTCTTTTTTAGTTAGTATCTTCACCTTAACCAGCCTTGTTTGAAATCCAAGTTTGATTTTAATTTTCTCATTGTTCATAGATATTTATGCCGAATGTCTTCCTTGGAGATGTCCTCACTTGTAGTCCTGCAGAGTACAAAATAGGGCAGCAATGCTGTCCTCTGTGCCCCCCTGGTAAGATCCAACTGAGTATTAAAGAGATATTTCACTTTGGTAGAATATTGAATCTATTTATCATCCATTTGTACATTGGAGTAGAGGAGCAGTCAGCCTCTAACATCAGCTGCTGTCATCACTGCCATACAGCCCTTTTTCCCAGCTTGAAAACAAAGCTGGTAAGGGATTCAGTCATGCAGTTGAAGTCTCGCTACTCACTATATCACCCTGCTGGTTTGTAGAACGGAAAACGTTCTACCAGAGTGAAATGTACATTTTATTTAACTTTACTCCTAGAAGGTCGGTTAACAAACTACATCAGGAGAACTGAACTGTTGATTTTCTGTTCAACAGGAAAACGAGTTCATGAACACTGTACAGAGTACACAAGTACCATCTGTCAACCCTGCACTGAGGGAACGTTCCTGAATGAGGGGAATGGTCGTGAACAATGCTTTCCATGTAAAAGCTGTAATGCAGGTAGATTTCTGTGGATATTTGGTAGCTTAGTGGAAATGCTAACAGACAGGCCTATAGGACTGGTTTCATACAGACTAACTCATCCTAACTTATCATGTCCTGTAAAACCAGAAAACCATTATGCATGTTGCCACATTCTAGCAGATCTTTCAACAGAAGCTTTGTATACCCATCTGTAACCTTTTCCCAATGTGGTGACAGGTATTGGTTTGAAGGTAAAGAAGCTCTGTACAACAAGCTCAGATGCAGTTTGTGGACCACTAGAGGGATACTACTGTACTGACGCTGGAGAGAACGGCTGTGTTGCAGCACAGAGACACAGGAGCTGTGAACCTGGCCAATATATCAGCCAAAACGGTTTGTTTCCTTATACTGACTCAAATATTATACATTTAAAGGAATACATGAAGTTTTAGTGAGATTAGCCTGTTGGTCAACTTAACTGTTGAGGAAAATTCCACCCCCAGATACTCTAACACTCATATATCGTCAGTCTGTGATGTTCAAGTTACAGTTATTTTGGGATGAAGATTGTATTTTATTGTACCCACTTTCCCTCAACCAGCCACGTTTACTTCTGCTTCCTACATTTCCCAGAATGCCATTTGACAACCCCCAGAGAATAGGGGTGTTGTTGCAGCTAACATTGGGTTTCTTACTTACTGGGTTTCTTACTTACGGGTTCTCTTACTGTTTTTTCTGTAGTATACGATCATAATACAGCTTATTATTATAATACTCTCATGAGTAATGCGTTATTGTCAAATGTGCCTGTTCATATACAGTACAAACTACAACCCACCTTGTGAGGGGCTCTTTCCTTGTATCCATAATTCAAAACCGCCAACCCCGAATCCATTCCTGAAGCACTCTGTGGATGAGGCTTCAAACATCATAGATGACGTAATGACGTTAAAATGATACAAGCCTCGATACGGGGCTTCAGCGGAAACTGCCCTACATTATTGCCACGCGCTTCGAAGCTTCGGTATCAATCGTAACATCACTAGTGCTAGCTGTTGTTGCTAGTGAGCTAAAGAGGTAGTCACACTCCTTATGCAAAATGCAGCATGTCTCGTAACTGCACTGAAATTGGTGTCTTTTCCTTTTCTCCCTGTATGATTGTTGAATGTCAGTGCAAAATGGTGAGTCTAGAAAGAAGACCTTGCTCCTTGAATTTTACGATGACATTTACTGTTGATTTTTCTCGTGCTAAATTTGATTGTAGCTGCGCTGGAAATATCTTGACGTGACGTCATGTCGTCTGTTTGACCAGTTAATCACACACACACAAAAATACAATTTCATATAACAAAATGGATCCAGAAATACAAGGTGCATTACCATTAGCTGTTCACAGAGGTGAAGTGTTTAAGGGTGGGTTGCTCCTTACATGATTAGAACATAGACACCAAAATCATCCATATCTCCCCTTAGATTGTTGCTCCGGTGCTCCATGCCAATACTTGATGATAGTAGGTTAGTAACATTATCTCAAAAGGGAGAAAATGAGAACTTGTAGCAGCGCTAAAGCTAAATGGTAAGTATTAAATGATATGCACCAAAGTGCGTCAGTTTTGTCTAGGGGATTGGTCAAAAAAATGAACATAAAAGGTGGTGGATGATGGGAGACAGCTGTGTACAGCTAAAACCCACTGAACAGCAGATGTGGTTGCTAACCAGAAATGATTACAAAAATAAACCTGGATACTCTGAGATAGTTCTACTTCATTTTAATATTCAACTAAACATTTTGGGCCGGTTTCCTGTTCAGGGCTTAAATTAAATCAGGACTAGGCTAATTCTACTTAAATTAATCCACACTAAACAAATGGCTTTCTGAGATGTTGCATAACTTCAGATTAATTACTTATAGACTACAGAGTCTCAGACTAAGGTAATCAAGGACTAGTCAGATCATCTTTTGGAAGCTAAAGTGAGGATGCTGTAAAAACCTGGGGTGGAATACTTCTACATAAGCATTAAGCAGTTAGACACCTGACCCAACCAAAGAATGGACAAAGGCAAAAGAAAACATTCAAAGAATTTCAGTGAAATTGAAAAGACCCTCTTAAAGCAAATTGTGTTAAAGTACCGTATAATTGAGAACAAACAGCATGATTCAGGAACAGAAAACAACAAGAAGAATGCATGGACGATGGAAGGTTCCACATGCCAAAAACATCAAGGTGATGAGTACTTGTAAGGAAGGAGGGATAGGGGTTCTCCTTACTGAGTCACATGAAAGCTTTGGCTCAAGCAAACAAATTATTTCAGATGCATTTTCTTTGTACATACGTAAACGTCATCAAATATGTCATCAAAATCATTCAGTGGGTTGCTCCTGTCTATAAGCAACCTTCTTTCTGGTCTTGGTGGTGGTCTTTGATCATCATTGAAATAGTCAAGGTAATCCATTTTCCTCTATTGTCAAGGTGAACCTTGAGGCAAACAGCCTTTAATCTGAAGTTAAACCTGCCTCTTGCCAGGTTTAATTTAAGCCTTCATTTAGATCTGGATTAGCTCTAATCTTCCTTCTGGAAATCTGATTGTTTAAATCAAGACTAGGGACTATTTTAATCCATGTCTGAGAAAGCCATTTCAATAAATCCAGGTTTAAAATATAATTTAGTCTAGGACTAGGCTTAACCCCTTACGGGAAACTGGCCCTTTATTACTGAAAGGTCAGTATTTTGATTTAAGATAATTCTAGTGACCTACTAAGTGTTAGCATGAAGCACCAGATTTAATGATCTACTGTGGACACGTGGATGATTTTGGTGTCTATGTTCCAGTGGTTCTCAGTCCTGGTCCTGGGGGCTGTTCCACAAAGCAGGCTTAGAAAAGCGGCGATTAACCTTGCAAGCCTGGTTTGAATTAACCTAACAAATCAATCGGGGCTAAAGCGGTTCCACGAAGCCCAAGTCAAGCTACCGTGATCGGGCTAAACCGAGCCAGGCTCAAGCAATCCAGATAATTGCGCGTGCACAGTTATACACAGTTTATTTAAGAAGCCCGAGAGGTTGATCATGGATCTGATCGATTCATCATGGCGAAAAATGACGGTAAAGACAGAGCCGCAATGTTCACGGCCACTGAACAGCGACTTTTAGTGGAGGTCTATGGAGAATTCAGCCATATTACAATGAAAAGGGAAATATGATTGCCATAAATGAAGGGCGAGATAAAGATTGGCAACGAATTGCTGCTAGATTGAATGCGTAAATTGTTGAATTAAAAACGAACAAATTCTATAGACCTTATTAAATATCATGTGTTCAACAATATTAAAGAACTGAAAAGCTCTGCTAAAAATATTATAAATGAAACCATGCCATATATGAAACCTCAAGACTGTAAATGTACTATCTATCGCCATAAACGATGTAGTAAAGGCTGTACGTAAGGTTTCATCTTACTACATTACAATCATCGTACTGTACTGGACCCTATATGGGGATCGAACTCACAACCTTAAGATTGAGAGTCTCATGCGCTAATGACTGAGCTGTTCGGGCTGGTTCTTACTTTTATTATATTTTTATGAAATCGGTTGTTTCCATCCTGGAAATTGATCGGTTGAAAGCGTGTTCTACAGTGACTGTAAATCCCATACAGTAACAGTGAATGCGTTTCCTAGCAATCGTGGAAACATCTTGACATATATTCAAGGTACTTTATTATTTCAATGAATTTGTTAAATAAAAATAATTTAGAAAATAAAATAATATTGTGTCATCAAATAATTATTTCTATAAGTTGTAACCGTTTTCAAAAAGCAATACGGCACTTGAGGTCTCTCTCGCTGGACATGGTTAAATGGGGTTGCCTAACAACGCTCTGAACTGTGACTGTATCCCTGATACAGCCTACATCATTTTATATTTTTTATTTTCTATTAACGTTACATTTTATGTCTGATAGTGTAGGGTCTAGGGTAATAGTGTTGAACATTAGGATGGCGGAACCTTGTTTGAAAATCATTGTGTTTCAGTCGGATCAGTGTTAGGCCGGGCTCAGACTAGAGGATAATTGGGCCGATTTATCCCCGATTCGCCCCTCCCGACAATCGGCGGAGTGATCTGGACGGGACCTTGTTCGGCAGCCGATGTTCGGCACCGATTATCTGATTATGTGAGCGGTTTACAGATCCAATCTTAAACCTCCAGATCTGCTCGGGGACGCATCGGGGCCGCCCCGATAATATCAAACATGTTTGATATCTAGGATTTAAAATCGGGATGATTACGTCACTGCTTTCCGAGCGGGACCACAATAGCCAATGAGAGAGACAATCTACAAGGACACGGAAGTGAATGAAGAAACAACAACAAACTGTTGTACGGGTGCGTTGGACAGCTGAGATGGAGTAAAGGCTTGTATGTGGCAAGAACACGACTGCCTATATAACGTGTCTTCCAAGCACGGGCGCCGGATTCATTTCAGAAGTGCGGGGACCAAAAAGAGTGTATGTGTGACTGTGTATGTGTAGCGGTAGATAGACCGGAGACTCGCACTAAACTTCTGCGGAGTAACTATAGCTTGCTTGCACCACAGGCTGGCGGACGCCGTCATCTCCACATTTGGAGAAAGTTACAAACTGTTTGACAGCAGCAAGAATTAACCGCTCTCTATAATTGTATCAATCTGCATTAAAGTACCTTTCTCTTTGGCCAAACGATCTAGCAGTCTCCTTTTTGTCTACAATTAGCTGTGCAGCTTTATCCGTCTATGACCCGACAACAACCCTCCAGGCAGTCGGAGCCAGCGCTAGCCTGTTTTGGTTCAATGCCGGCGGTTTGACAGTCTCAGCGGGCACAGGGCTGCCGCTGCGCTGGTCCTATGGTTGGAGGGCCAGGCTCCAACGGAGTTGTGGACGTCAGGGATGTAACATTATTAACGTTGAAGTTCAGTTTTGTTTGACTGTATTTTCCTTTCTGATGCACTGGTTCTTTTGACATGTTTGCAGAAGCATATTTGCAATATTGATAGTTAAGGTTAGTTCAGCTAGTTTAACGGCTCACTGTAAACAAGGTAACACACATCACAGCATTGAAACTATTTTATTGGTTGCAATGTACACTGTATGCATTTGATTTTGTCCTCTTTGATTGGATTAAAATGTAAATATTCTTCCCGCTTTATGTCTATGCTTTATTTTACCTAATGTGGGCGGGAATGAATGAAACGTCTTTAGGGGCATTTGAGGGGATACAGTGATTCTTTCTCACTGCAAAGCATTAGTAAAGCAAGTTGCACCGGTTTCACCATGTCAGTCTACATTTTGTTTACATCTACTTCCCCATGAGATCACGTGAGATCACGTGAGGCGGTGCATTCAGGCTCCCTCTGGCACGATAATCTTAGTAATATCCTCTAGTGTGTGATGCACCATTATTTTCAGATCGTGTAGTCTGTGCATGTTTGAGATTAGAGAGACAAACATCTGTGAAGATTCTCCTCGTGCATGATGCAACCAGATTTCAAAATCGATTAGGATTTTAAAACTTGTGGTGTGAGCCCAGCTTCACGGGAGTACCGATTAAGCTTCAACTGTGGTTTAGCCTGATATCTAGCCTGCCCCGAGGCAGTTTGGAAGCATAAGTTGCCACAGCAACTTAGCTTGAACTATGCTGAGCTTGCTTTGTGGAACCGAATAAACCTGAAAATGAGCCAGACTAAGCGAAATAAGCCTGGATATTACAGAGAAATGTTTTTTGATCGCATTGATTGACTTGGCTAGTGTCTGCTTCTAAAATCTGAACAACTCAAAGGGCTTTTTAGATCCACTGAAAGGAGATTAGATGGGTCAATGAAATTTGATAGTCTTATGAAACTAATTCACTTTAATATTTATCATGTATTATCATGTATGTATTTGTACAGGAACAGCATCCACAGATACTGAGTGTGTTGTCTGCACCGGTGAAACCTATTCAGATGGGACATTTACATCTTGCCAACCACATCAAAAGTTAGTAAAGGGTCCTGAGCATCTATAAGCACTTGGTTTCTTAGAACAGCAGTAAATTCATGGCATCTATGTATGTTAGTAAAAGTAAACATTTGTTTCCTCTCCGCCCAGATGTGAATCTATGAACCGCCAGCAGATAAGAGCAGGAACTCCTTCAACTGATTCAGAATGTGGAGAGAAAAAACTACACATCATCGCCATAGGCTTCATCATTGTGGGGCTGTTTCTTCTCTTGATTACAGTGGTGGTTTGTAGTAGAGGACAACAAATCACAGGTAAGATAAGCACACAAAAAAAATCATGGTTGGGATAGGTGTTAGTACTTGCTGCCAAACCATCATATTGCTATTGACTAAGATGACATTCGTCATTGGTACCGTTCTGTAGGAAGAACAAGAACAGAGGTTCAAAGGACTTCAGAGGCAGCAGCTTCGTCAGGGTCTTCTCCCCAGTGTACTGCTCTACAGCTCGACAGCTCAAGACGGAGACTCTGAGTGGACTGTACATATTGTAAATACTTATAGCATAATATATATAATATTGTTATTTATATATTATATTATTATCATATGTATATATAGTTTAGTGTAGTTACAGTAAAATGTACATTTCTTCTGTTTTGTTAAATTTCTAGTTATATATAGTTATCGTATTATATGGTAGTTGTGTGTGTGTATATATATATAGTATATAGTTATTTACAGTTCTTGAACCATATATTTGATATACAATTGTAACGACCCTCTCCGCCCTGTCTGTCTGTTATTTGGCTTGTGTGGCTGCTGTCTTTGCAGGTACTGGAGGTGGACGTGGCAGAGTGTCATCAGCAACAGTGGAAACACCTGGGCTTTGTGTGCCAGTGCTCCTTTAAAAACCCTCTTGGAGCCCAGTTGCTGGTGTGTTCTCCTTGAGACACCCTTTGGTTTTTGGTTGGTGTCTGGTTTGTGTTGCTGCACCATACGACATTGCACCTACACACTTCCCCACTCATGCACTCACTTACACTGCTGATCTTACTGATTACACATGTCACTCTTAGTTTAGGTTCTCCTCTTATGTTATTTCTTTGTCAAGAAATAGTTTGTTAATTGGCTTGGTTGTGTGCGTCTCCCTCTTTTGGTTTGTGACAAGCGGGGGCTCGCCGGGGATTATAATTTGATTTGTTTGGGGCTGTTGTTTGGTGCCCTTCTGATGTAGGGTTTTGATTTGAGTCTCTGTGTTTGGGAGATGCATTTTGGAGAGGAAAGTTGGTTTGGTTGCTGTTTCAGTCAGGGGAGTTTGGTCCTGCAATCAGTGTGTGTTGACACGAGTGGACAGGTGTGAGCTATCAGCAGTGATTGCGTGGTCCTCTAGTGTGGTACGTTTCTGGCTTTTGTGGAGTTTCCCTGGGTAGGTATAGCAACGTGGTCCGGTTGGGCTCGTTGTTTTTATTTTTTTTTAAGTTTGTTGTTTTTGTGTGGTGTGCGGTCAGAGCAATTGTCTCGGGGACACATCCAGAGCTGTCAGGTGAGTAACCAGTTTGCTGGGGGCCTAACCGGGCTACTGGTTTGAGTGTTTAAATAGCCCACCGCTAACCTGCATGAAGACTAGGGGGGCAGTGAGGTAGATTAGTTTGGGATAGGCATTGCAGGTAGAGGGGGACTTCCACATTAAGTTGGGGGACACTGTCATTGTGCACTAGATGACCTTGGCAACACTGTCTGTTGGTTGTGTTGTTTTCACCCAGTGGTTCCCCTGGGTCTGCTCTTCATTTGCAAACTACAAAGATGGTTTGCCCGAGTGGCAAATGTAACTGAGTGGCGGTTACATCCCGACATTGCAAAACAGATCTGGCAAAGATTCGGGGAAGCCCCGGTAGACCTGAGGGGTGTTCCACGAAGCGAGCTTACCACTTATCCAGGCTTATTTCCCCTAGTCTGGCTCATTTTCAGGTTTATTCGGTTCCACAAAGCAAGCTCAGCATAGTTCAAGCTAAGTTGCTGTGGCAACTTATGCTTCCAAACTAGCCTGCCTCGGGGCAGGCTAGATATCAGGCTAAACCACAGTTGAAGCTTAATCGGTACTCCCGTAACACTGATCCGACTGAAACGCAATGATTTTCAAACAAGGTTCCACCATCCTAATGTTCAACACTATTACCCTAGACCCTACACTATCAGACATAAAATGTAACGTTAATAGAAAATCGGGGATTACGGTTACGGGCGTCTGGTGAGGAAACACAAAACACACATTGAGTGTCCCGTTTGGAGTTCTTTACAGGCCTCAACTTTAAACAGGACAAAATGAGATTTCTTTTATTTGGGTTGAAAGAGACTGGCACGTCTTTACTTACACTTTCGGTACTCTGTGAAGGGCCTTCCTCCTCGTAAATGGCTGCATTTATATAGCGCTTTTATCCAAAGCGCTTTACAATGTAAAGCGTCTTCCTGCTCCTTTTCCTGCTCCTTTTTGCAGAGGTGGAGGCGACAGACATGGTGTCCTCAAAATGCCGCCACATCTCCTTTGACTGAAGAAGGTCCAGATTCAATGCGTTGAACCTGTCGGCGGTCAAGGTGTTGTGGCACATGAAAGTGGCCATTTTGGACCAGACCTCAGCAGAGTGGACGTTCTTTGCCTGGAGACCGTAGAAGAGAGGGACACAAAAAGATTGGTAGCCAGCAGTTTTAATTGCAATACCGCTGCAGGACGAGTGACTGAAGAGAACTCACGTGCGCGTACACGGCCATACGGATATCGATAAAGTTGGGCTTTCCTGGCAAGCCCATCTCCTCCCAGGCCCCCTGCATGTACCGCACCATGTTTTTGGCTGGCCCTTTGCCAGCCGTGAAAAACACTAGCTTGTTGCGTGGCTTGCAGCTCTCCTGCAGCTCCAGCCAGGGGCCAAATGTACTTACGCCACTTTCCACGCATGTTTTCAAATGTATAAAAATCTACGGGCGGCGAGAATGTGCGTAGCGGTATGCATCTTTCACACCATGCGTACCGTGTTAGGATGTAATCTATAGTTTAAAAAAAAAACTTCACTATGATTACATAGTGATGCGTGAGTGGTTAACAAGCTTTTTTTGACAAGCCTTCACTTCATCCTATCTTGAGTAAATATGTTTGTCACTATGCATTATAATGATAATGATCTTTATATAAATAAAGATTATTCTGTAGCCTATTATTGGGAGTAAGAATAACCTACACTATATAAAGGATGTAGCCTGTGCGTAATGGCTGTGCCAAATGATACAATGGCTGCTTTGGCGTTGCTGGAAGATATTGCTATTGCGCAATTTAGGTGAGAACAAGTCTTCAGAGACCATACTGGTTTTCTGGTCCATGATGATGACTGGCTAATGCGCCGCTTTGGATTTCCAAGAGCTGTTCTCTTTGAATTGTGTGTTGAACTGGGCCCTGTGTTGGAACGGCACTCTCGGAGAAACCCTGCCATCCCCGTCCATCTACAGGTATTGACAACAATCAGGTTTTTTAGCGACAGGGACATTTCAGCGGGAGCTTGCAGACAGATCAGGGATATTTCAGTCTGCCCTGAGCTGGGTCATGCCCATGGTGTGGGCATCATTTCTTTGAGTAAATAGACATCAGGTTCCCTTACACAGCAGCTGAACAGGCCAACATCAAAATGCAACTTGCAGCGATGTCCGGTTTCCCAAATGTAATCGGAGCTATCGACTGCACACACGTTGCAATAAGGGCACTTTGGGAGGATGAATTTGTTTACGTTAATCGGAAACATTTTCACTCCGTCAATGTCCAGATCATTTGTGATGCGCAAATGATGCTAACAAATGTGGTTTCCAAACGGCCTGGGTCAAGCCACGATTCATTTATACTGTCTCAAAGCTGTGTGGGGAGGAGACTTCAAGCTGGAGCAGTGCCAGATGGATGGCTTCTTGGTAAGATGTGATTAATTACTGACCTTTTGATAATTATGCCGTTTCCGTTTCACGTGATTTAAACCATTAAATGCACACATTTTATGCCCTCAGGTGACAATGGGTATGCATTGAAGCCATGGCTACTTGCGCCATTTACAAACCCCCGGAGCGCACAACAGACGCGCTATAATGTGGTGCAGCGTTCCATTGGGCTTTTAAAAGGAAGATGGTTGTGCTTGGATGCCGCAGGTGGTAGACTACTCTACCAACCAGCCACAAAAAGTTTGCAAAATTATAAGGCGGTGAGGAATGCAGTCCCCTTCCCACCTGAACGTGTCAGACCTGATGCCATCCCCCCCCTTTCCCCCCGTTGAACCCGATGCTGAACACTGCTGCAGCAGCAGTCCAACTGAGTCTCTATGTGATGCAGTGACTCTAAGCATGTTAAGTCAAGTGAACATTGTGTGTGTTTTATGAACCAAGTAGAGGATTTTTATTTACTATACTTTTTTTATTTAGTGTACAGCTTATTTCACTTAATGATTCCCTGAGTGTCACTTGCAATTCCCTCAGTTCCATGGCAACATTATCGATAGAATTTCTATAGAGTCACAAAAGGAAATTTGTGACTATCAGGAGGTTCCTTAGATATGTTTCTTTTCCATAGGAACCAACAAGCTCATTCCCAACCATCATCTTCTATGATGCAGGGAATCCCCTCCTTGCTTTGAAAGCATCCATAAAGATGGATGGAGTTGCCATCACAAGTGGAGAAATGGATGTGCCACAGGCTCTGCAGTGTCTGCTTGAGGTGTATTTCCTGTTTCGTATGGAGTACCCAGATGAAACACACTGTCATTTATAGAACATTATTTTTTCAAACTAGGAAATGGTAAGAAAAGAGTGTCTATTCCGGTGCTCAAAATGTACAATCATCTTTCACAGTGAATGATGGAATTGATGTAAATAGTAATTTTCAAGAAAGTGTTTGCCAAGATTAAAAAACTTTAGTCTACTGTTCTTTTGTTTTTGCTGGTTGATTTTAATCTGTCACTCTATTCACTAACATTTATTGGTAATTTCAAATGTTGAGGATTGCCCAGTGATATTTAAAATCTTAACTGAAATTTAAATTGTATTTATATTTTATATGTGGTGCTGATATACTGTATTTTAATAACTGTGTGCATGGAATGTTTTGTTCACTGTAATATTTTATATTGTGTAATGTAGCCTACTATTTGTGTATAGTAATGTTTTAGGTGCAACTACTTTTTGATGATCAATACAGTCAATTTGAAACCACCTCTTTTTCTTCAATCTACAATAGGTTGGTAGTGGCAAAGGGCTTACTGTATGTTATTGAAGTTTTAAATATTATACGTTATTGGTTATTTTATTTAAATTAGTAGTAGTAGTAGTTAAATTAACTTCATATCAGGTAATTCTGTAGAATTACTAAAAATATGTGGCCAACCAAGGCAATAAGGCAATAAAAGGTTTGGGATATTGATTGAACCTTTAAAAGGTTCTATATAGAACCATTTTGTTTAGCATCAAAGAACCCCAAGGGTTCTTTTAAATGAACCCTCTGAAATGGTTCTATATAGGACCTTTTGAGGGTGCCAAATATGTACCAAGCTATAGAACCCTTAAAGGTTCTATATAGAACCACTTATTCTTTGTGTGTAGGACACGGTCACTGAGGACATGTGCACGTGTCGGGGCAGGCGATGGCTGTGGCATTCTCGCACCGGATTCTCTTCCCCGAACCTTAACCTGTTCGCTGGAGGCACCAGGGTCTTCATCAGAATCTGTGAATAACATATTCTACATTGTAACAAAGGACAAACTAGTCTTTTTATTTTTTAATGTTTTATTGAAAGTCCGATTACAATAAGATTCAAACTGGGCGACTTACCAAGTTCCATCTTGGCAGGTGCATCTGTGTCTCCTAACTCATCTGGCACAAAGCCACTAATGGCAGTTTGGCCCAGGATAGAAGCCATGCGCTCATCAAGCGGAGAGAGCGCTGGGGTCCCCTCTCCTCCTCCAGTAGCTCCACACTAACGCTGTGCGCAGTAAGGCACTTCTTGGCCTCACGCTTGAAATCAGACCACTTTTTTTTTCATCTCCTCCAGGGTCCATGGCTCAGACAGAGGCTTGAACTTCCTCTGGAGGATGGAGAGCTGCTTCTCCACAGCCTCTGTTTTTTTTAGTGCTAGGCTTTTATTGGCCTTACACCAACTATCAAGCCGCTTCACACATGCAGGGTTAGTGCACATGGACTCCTCCTCCTCCGGCGGTTCCCCACCCACGTGCACCTCATCCCCCTCCTGTTCTCCCTCCAGGTCTAGGGTGGTTGCCAAGGACGGGGACGGATTGGTCAGCCTCAGAGCTGCCAGGAGGGTAATGGTTCTCTCCTCCCTGACCCCGTCCAGGTAGTTGTCCGCCTCAGCCTGGCTCAGCTCCACGTGGCCCACTGTCAGATGCCTGTTCAGTCTCGTACTTTTGTATCCACATCCCAAGACTGGACATTCACTCGTTTGGTTGCCAGGTTCAGTAGGAGCCTCCTCTCCTTGACATTCGCTACCCCGTGAGCGCTCCGGAGGTGATTGGACATTGCCGAATACACCCAGAGGCACACAGGGCAGCAGTTTACATTCTTTGACAGAGTCATCTCTGAAGGAAAAAACAAAGAAAAACATTCAGTGTTTATATTGCAGTGGCTGACAAAATATCAATAAATATATAAAATATGGGCAATCAAACAAATAAATGCACTTCACTTTAATTATACACACGCACACAGACTGCATGTGATCAGCGCATGACCTTTAAACATAATTTAAAGGATGACCTTTAAACATTTAAAGTCCAAATACACACACACACATATCTATATATTCTATATGTTATTACATTGACATTACTATAAATATGGAGGAGTGCACCGTCCGTGCATGAAGTATAATTAATCTGCAGTTGTTCACGTTGTATAATGAAAAATGCCAGTTCAGGGGGTATTGCCTAATTTCACTGTCCTATTTGTGCTAATGCAAATGTATGTTGACATGTGTGAGCTCGTTCTTCGATAGCCGATGCTGCCTAAAAGCTGTTACCGCTTTGCCTGTGTTATTGTTGCATTGAATGAAGTCATGCAATGCAATTCAGCGTGCCAAAGCGTCACCTTGTTCCATTATTCAACTTGTACAATGAAAATTGAACAAGGAAGTCGAGAGCCGCAACCAGAGACAAGCTCGCCTTCAAAGTAAAAGTTGCACGTTTTGAAGCGTGTTGGCTGCAGCAGCGGTCAATTTAAGGAGAGCTAAACTAAATAAATAAACAAATAGCCTGAAGAATGAACATAATTCATAACTGTTATACAGTCATACATACATATTTCTGCCACTTTCCCACAACCAACGTGAATAAATTGCCAATGGGCGCGAACACTGAAATTATTATAGAGTGCTGTGATTCATGTATGTATGTAATGATTCATTTATATATTCAGCAATTTATTTATTTGATTAAGGCTACTTAATCTGTTACTTTGGGTGATGCATTGCAGTCCTACTGACCAGAAGCGAAGCCTGCCCAAAGTGCAGGACTCCAATTAGCTTAGGACAGGACTGTTGCTGTGGCTGGCCTGTCGGAGGTTATAGAAACTGTGAGAGGCCTTGAGCAGTCAGATTTTTTTGGTTGGTTGGTTTTGTTTTGTTGTTCATAATGTGAAAAGGTGAGTTTGTTCAGGTGCAATTAATTGTTCATTAAAAGTTGTTTAATGAAACCCAGAACCTGACTGATCTGTTTATTAACTACAATGTATTGACAATTTTAAATGACTATATAGCATGAAACTTGCTGTGCTTTGACAAGTCAAATGGGTTGAATCACGAATGTATGGCTTACTTTAGCCTACTGTATTAAAAAATATTGAACATAACGCCAAACCATGGAGAAACTACATAAGCAACATTACAAAGAAATTAAAGCTTTGCCAAATATTGCCACAGCTTGACATATTGCATACACAGTGTTAAAGTGGGCATGGATTTCAATAATATAAGTAGAAGTTGTTTAAATATTTGAACTGCTTTTCTTATCTGTAGTGGGATAGCTCAATCACATATAATTGACTTTTATGCTTTTGGGTGGAGAAAGTTATTTATTTATTATTTTCCTATAAAGGCAGGCCAAACCATGATAACCTTTATGGATTTCTACTCAGTTTTGCCTCGATAAAGGTCGGTGTATGTTTTAATCCATATATTCTGACATGCATATTTAAACATGCCTGTCTAGCTCCTTTTGAGTGGAATTTGTTCTACCCCCATGTACAAAAATCAACTCTTGATTTGAGGAAAACCATTTCATCTGTCATATGATGTTCTGCTGGCCTTTGAAGTAAACTCACAGTTTAGACTGTATTGCTAGCAACAATATACAATTTTAAAAAAAGAATAATGACAGGCTTGGATTGCCTTTCTGTGAATATGATGCGCTGATAGCACCATCTGCTGGAGAAAGCAGACATTACACTCAGGATTTACCAGTGTAATCCCAGTGAAATGCCAAGTATCCATTCTATCATCAGATTATTTTGAAGGTATTTCTGCTTCATTAGTATGGAGGGTTAAATGTGACAATATTAAATGAATAAATCATTAAATAAATCATTAAATAAAAGGGGAAATATATGAACAATTAATTAATTAAAATGGGGAATATAATATATCGTCACCTTCTTAAACTAATGGCCTAAGTCATATTTTAAAGTTTTTCAAAAAACAGAAAGAACTGAACCAAATATATTGTTGTTCTTTCTTCTGGAAGCAGCCGCCATCTAGTAAAGCTTGTAAAATTGCCTAAGTCACAAGAAAATGTGACTTAAGCCATTTTTTTTTTTTTTTTAATTGCCTAAGTCACACTCTTGACATAGGCCATTATACTACCAGGGTAGGAACAGCATGATCTTTTCAATAAGGATGTAGGCAATTTTACCAGAGGTGGCCAGCATCATGAAGAGATGATTTAGGCAAAAAAAACATTTTCCTCAAAATATGACTTAGGCCATTAGTTTAAGAAGGTGACGATATTTAATTGTTCATTTCCACATTTATTTTATTATTTCCATATTTAATGATTTATTTAATGATTTATTTAATTATTTCCACATTTAATGATTTATTTAATGATTTATTTATTTCATGGTTGCTGGTCTGTGTGTGCATTGTGAAATGTAAATCTGTCAACTCGTCCATCAAAGCCTGTGGGCGGAATCTAACATCTGATTGGTTTGACCGCACAGTAAGTCAAGAGCAATCGATAGCAGGCTACTGGATGTATAGGTGTCAGCCGCGTGCCTTCACATTCTTGTCCAGTTGGTGGCGGTAAGGCGCCAATGAGTTGGATTGCCAACCATTTCTCAACGACCAAGAAGAACACCCAAGAACTTCAACAGTTACTTACTTGAGGAAATAGTTATGACCTTCAACTTAATGTTACAACTCATTTATCAGAATGTCGAAAAGCTGTCCAGAACTTTTGCGGGAGGCAGCCAATGTAACCCTCTAGACCCCAGTAGATTTCTAGAATGTTGCTGCAGTTCACTGAGAAAGTTAAATGAGCATTTTCTTACTCATTCCAAACAAACAGCTCTATTTAAAAAAACAAAAAGAAATTGGTAATTGAAAGTTGTTTTCCATTTTAAAGAACACATTTAAGCTACCAGTTACTCTACATTAAATGAAGCTTCACTACACTGAAGCTACCCCAGAGAAATGTAGCAAGCTAAGCTACAGCAACATGGCAAAAGTAGTTTACTACATCAAAGCTATTTATTTATTTTTTTACATTGAACCAACTTCATTCCAAGTCAATGCTGATCAGTCAAACAGATAGGCAGGCAAAAAATGTTCAGTTCAATTGTTTATTAAATTACGTGTTTGAGGTCTTGGAAGTTGAGAGCAGCTTCTCCTTGGGGTTGCACAGTAAGCACTTGAACGCATCATTTTTCTCTGTTGTTTCACTTAAACTCATGTATTAGCTCGAGGTACGGCCACGGCGACTCCATCGGGATCAATTCCTCTATGTCCTCACCCTCTGCCATCTTTCCATCAAGTAAACTCAAGCTCGCGGGTCTGTATTCCCCTGCAGCAGACAAGTCGCAGGCATCAGCCCAAGGATTGGTAAGTGATGTCACCGTTATACGGAAGTGCTTCTGTCGGCTACACATAAAGGTCCGTGTATGGCGGTGGCGTCACTTACTGATCCTTAGCAGTTTTATTTCAGACCACAGCAGAAAGTTCCGCTGCGCTTCAGCTTCAGAAATGCTTGGGGAAATGTAGCTTGTGTGGATGCTACCGCACTACTTGATCAATAAAAGAGCTTCGCTACTGAAAAGTTATTTGATTCAGAAAACAGCGACGCTACCACCACGCTACTGAGAAATGTAGTTAAACTAGTAACGCCGCTACTTATAGCGACGCTACTGCCCAACACTGGAACGTTATATGATCCACAACATTTCTCCCTTCAGTGTCAAAATACAAGAGAAAACACCCCGTACTTCACACAGACCCATACAGAAGTCTAATAAGATCAGACAACAAAAGTCGTTAAACTTATGAGGAGAAAACTCGGCATAAACTGGTCAGTCCTCCCGACGGACTCTTCGATGCACTCGCTCCCGGGAAATTGTCCCTCTCCAGCAGTTGCTACGAGGTAGGTTCCGCTATGTAATCAAGTTGATTTGTGGCTTGTTTTATCAAACAACAACAAGCGATTTCAATCAAAAAAACGAAACTCACAATGTCATCGTTACTTTCCATGATACATGCCGTTTCTGAATCTGTTTCACAGCATATCCTGACAGCTTCCATAAGGGGTTAGGCGGCGCAGCCATTTTTAGGACTACGGTGATAAGAAAATGAAACCCAGAAAAAACTACAAAATTGTCAACGTACGACCAACATTTTACGGTTCCGGTTAATCGATGACAACTTGAAGTATATATAAAACACAGTTCAAAACTAGATTTTCTGTTTTTTTTATGCATTTTTAATGATCGGAAAATGACGGGCGCTCTTGGGCGCTATAGTGAAATATAGAACGAGCGCTCCAAGAGGCCCTGAGAAACACACCTCCGGCCACACAGTCCACTCCACAAGTCGTTGAGCAAGCATTAACATTCAACAGAAACCCTGTCCACTGAATCAGGGTTTGCAATATTAGACTCTATGTTCTCTGCTAATGCTAACATATCTCTAACTAAGTCACGAAAGACCTCTTAGGTAGGATCCGCCATTTTTTGTAATAAAAACAAAGCAACAAGGAAGGATGCAGGCAAAAGCAATCACTTAACTTGACCAACCAATCAGATGCAAGGCCCTCCCACAGGCTTTGATGGACGAGTTGACAGATTTACATTTCACAATGCACACCCTCCATACATTTGATAACATTTCTCTTAATTCTCTGGACATCACAACATTAATCATAGCTATTTGCTCTGTCAGTCTTCTTGTCGGTGATTGTCAAGCTACGTCGACGATGATTGTCAGAATCAGAAACAGTTTTATTGCCAAATATGTTTTCACATACAAGGAATTTGTCTTGGTGATTGCTGCATAACAGTCCATGTTAGCGGGGGACCCGGGCCTTGTTGATTAGGCCGGTAGCAGAAGGAAAGAGGCTGTTCTTGTGGCCTCCACACAAACAACCACCTAGAATCAAGTTGTGTCATTTCTGTCCACCTACAATTGTGATCATGGCAAAGAAAAATAAAATAAAAATAGTTCAAAAATACTGCAGAAAAGAAGCAAAAGTTAAGGCAGACATATGTTGGTGATATGTTTTAACATGTTTTGATCCTTTTCATCAAGTAAATTGGTCCAAATGGAACATTGAGCTTTGAATTATTTCCACAGTAGAGTGTTGGAAGATATGCGTTCTCCATTGGTTAATACTCTACCTAGGAAACTGAAAAAGGAACATATGTGCAACTTAGTCAACAAGACAGGAATTTACACTTATTCAGATAGATCCTCACCATATGCTCCTTGAAAAACGTCCCTCTAGCCCACCACCAACATTTAGCCTCACGTTGAAAGCAGGGAGCTGCAGGAACCCTTTTTGAATACAATAAAGGGGTCTGATTTTAAAAAGTACCCATTTCATATCAAGTCATCAATAAGCAATATCAAAATATTGGTGATGGAAATGAGCTTCAATTTGAATTATTATATTTCTCAATGTGTTTGTCTCTGTCACTAAACCAAATACTACCTAGCTAGCTACCCCTGTGCCCCTGACCCTTTGGGGAAAAAGGCATGTAGTCATGCAATAACTGCTGGATAGTGTGATAGTACAAATATACTATGTTGTCCCTCCAAATAGTCAGAAATGTAATAAAACTTCTTCAGACCGATATTGTAATAATGAATTACCTAAAAATCAATAATATTTTAATGTATTACATTATCTGGCATAACATCATCACTTACAAGCTACAAGGCAAATAAAACAAAACGTTATTAGTTAATTTCCTCCTCCGGGGTGCCCCTGTGGTTTGAAGACAAATGAAGTTCACATGTAGTTCCTAAGACAACCTACATGAACAGGCTTAAGTCTGGTGTCACTGCTTTAACAAGCTAATCAGCACAAGAGGGGCTTAATAAAGGTTAGTATATGGTTAATAATGTCACAAGACAGTGGCCTTGTAGAATGTCATTGGTCAGGTCTTCATACCTCTGAACCACTCTGACATCAGAGGAAACCATCCTCATCATCATCAGGTCCTTACAATATCTTTAGAGGTTCAATGACTTTCATGTGGTTCTGGAATTTAGCATTTACCACTTTTTATAACTGACAATTCTGGCAGGATTATTCCCTCCCCCATTACCTTGATTTTAATGAAAGCCAATTTATTGCCTACTTTGAGTCATATATTAACTTCTTTTTACTACTAGGTAGATTAGGTCTAGTGCTTGTAAACCGGTGCAGTATGTTCAGCCTCTGGTTAACTTCACAATAAATCAGAATACTCTGCTCTGCCTTCGCAGGCTGTGAAACTCTGCAAGTCATGCCTTTTTTGGAATTCATAGCAGGAAGCATTTCAGGTAATATAACAACACAAGAAGGTAGCTATTCATTGCATATTTGTATATACTTGGAGAATTAATGTTTCCTTGTTTGTTGCTGTAGGTGCAGTGGGATTGGCTGTTGGACATCCAATAGACACAGTGAAGGTTGCATGGTTCGATGAAGTCCATAATCATTACCAGGCCATAAAACTATCTTTTTCTTACATACCATGTCTAATACTTTTCATGTGTAGGTGCGCCTGCATGTGTCAGTATGTACTGTACTACTATGTTAGTCTGTTAGAGGTCTGTTGTCCTGGACCAGTCCTGTCCTGTATGTCCTGTGAAACTCTGAAAATATTTCCCTGTACTACAAATCCCTGTAAATGTATTCAGTAATTCTAACTCAGATATACCAAACACAATTTGATTGTGATTTGTGTGCATGCAATATCTATTTGACATTCATCAATGTCGGTTTTGGTAACTTTGCAAATTGGCAGTGAGCGTTAACTGAATTTTGTGGACATCAATACCCAGAAATCCTGTAACGTGATGTCACTGAACTGCATATAGCACGGCTCATGTTTAAAGGGACGAGAAAGGCAAAAGATAACATTGGTGAGATGGATGTATTTTTTGTGAACAGTGTGCTAGCTCTTTCTAGGTGCTGGGGTGGAGGGCAGCACACGACTGGAGTGAAACTATGTTGACTTTAACTCCACCTGGTAACACCAAAGTGCTGCGGTGGCTCAGAATCACTGAACTAAATATTTGATTCCTGCGTTGACGTAGCTACAGTTAGAAAATCACCGAGCTACTTCCTGGTTTGTGAACGCACCAACCTAGAGCTGCTCATGCTTGACTTCTACCGTCCTACTTGGTGGACGAGACTGGGTTCCCCTTCTGCAGGACTCTTATGGTCTGGAGGCCTTAACAGTGCAGACCATAGTTCCAGAAGGAGCCAAGGAGCCTGGCTCCTATAGCGGTGCTCCCTGCCTGGTGCAGCTGTAACCAAACTACACAGTAAATGCATCGACTTTAATGCTTTTCAGTTAATATTATTTTCCATCCTCAGGCACGTTTGCAATATTGGTGGCAGGCGGGATGGCCGGCGTGGTGACCTGGGCCTTCGGCACACCCATGGACGTGGTGAAAGCCCGGCTCCAGATGTCAGGGGCCGGGGGCCGCGAGTACAGAGGGGTCCTCCACTGCATGAGAGTGAGTGCAAGAGAGGAGGGCCTTTAAACCCTCCACTACACTATTGGTGCTCATGCATCCTGACCCGACCAGTCATACATCTATATGGGTGATTCTACTGTATGCATGAAGCCGGTAGTTTCCTTGTTTGGCGTCATTCTCCAACCAGCAGCGACAGCATCCCAGAAAAACTACAGAAAAATTGCAAAAAGTTACATAGTGCAGCTTTAAGAGAGGAATCCAGTTGCTGAAGTTTCAAATTCAACTTCAAGTCAGCTGCTTTCATAAAGAGGTTTCTTCAGAAAATGCACTTTGGTGGATAATCGTCAGACTGCATATTGCTCACATTTTGCGCTGGGTTCTTATTAACGCTACTGAGAAAACATCCTGGTCCACAGTATAGCTGATAGGATACAGACAAGAGAGCCATTGGGATATTGAGGGGTTTATTTGGGAGACACAATGGTTAAAGTGAAACAACATTATTGCAATTCTACTATAATACAAGAAGAAATATATTTCAATTAGTAGGGGGGTGGGGATTCAAAATGATGAGAGAGAGTCTGATAACATGCAATAAAATTCATCACTACATAGATCTGAGAGGATTAGTAATCTTTGCAGTTTGAAGCCCCAAGTCCCTTGGTCTCACGCTGTTTATGCAGTGGTTTAATACATTGCGCTAATCCTTGTAAAGGTTGGTGTGGTCGCTAACTTTTCGTGGAAGTGGTACAAAACACAAATCTTGTAACTGGCAATGAAACAACACATGATTCTTACTAATAAGACATAGACATAGAGGTAATCTCTAATTTCTCGATACATGCACACAGCTTATTCCCTTCTCTTGACACTATGCTGCCGAAAGCTAGCCTGTAAACGCTTGCTTTAAGCTTTGCTTTTGTCTGAGGTTTCTTGGTCTGCGCTCTCCCCGCCGCTGCCAAAACGCCGGTTGAGCTCTGTCGTCAGCGCCGAGCAGCACGATTTCTGCACGGGAGAGAGAGGAAGAGAAGAATAAACGTGACACCCGTTAAAACCCGACCGTGTTGTGAATACACCCGGGTAGCACCACTTCCCCTCTCTAACCTTGCCATCCTTGGCTTGGCTGCGGGCCTTGGACACCAGCTCCAGAAGGGCCAGCAGGAGCCCCAGGCCAACTCCCAGGCCAAGGAGGAGGAAAAGTCCACGCAGGTTGTGGGGCTGCAGGGCGCCAGAGGTCTGGGTCCCGTCTGCCCCCACACAGCTGTTGGCCCACCACTTGTTCCTCAGGTAGGTCAGCTCGCCGGACTCACTCAGCTGGAGGATGGCCACTGTCAGGTTTTTTACCAGGGGGGAACCTGGTGGAGGAAGATAGGGGAAAGAGAGAGTATAAAGTTTGCATAAGTGTACAGCGTGTGTCTGTTAAGAAACACATTAAATAATGACTCATCAGTGAACTCTTCATATAAATAAATGTCTGTTTGCTGGGAAGAATCCTCTGGCTCACAGGAAGTGCTGCGTTTTACGTTTCCAATTTAGAATAAATAGAAGAACTGGGTAGTTGGCATGAGCAGCAATAGCCACCATGGCTGAACAGACAAAGAAAAGAGCGCCACCTACAGAAACTTAAACTTCAGGAGTGGAAATGCAGTGCAGAAACGGTGGGGACAGACAAAAAAAAAAAAGTAACTCAAGAATGACCACTTTAACGCAATAATTCAACAGAAACACCTTTATGTTTGGCTTCCCCAAAAATCTCCCGACAGGTCCAAAGTACTCACCCAGAGGCGCTGCAATGCTGTAGCCTCTCATAGCGATGACTTCCTGGGAGCGGGTCAGTTTACAGTGGCGGGCCACGGACAGGTCCAGGGACACTGCCTCACCAATGAAGGCGTAGTTTCCCTCAAGGGCACGGCGAATACCCTCCTCCACGTTGGACACGTAACTCTTCTTACGCTCCATCTGCTGGTAGATACGTCGGTAGACAGGGTTGTTGGAATTCTGGAAGGGAAAGGATTGATTAGATTAGTAACCATTGCTCAACATCTTTAGTGACTAGGACGATGCATCCTTACTAAGAGCTACTGGATGTACCTTGAAGAAAGACATCGTAGAACCAGCATCAACTGTGCCATAATCAATGACATCCTGGTTGGCAAGGTCTTCAAAGCTCTCGATGGAGACATGCTTGGTGTCGGAGTGCAGCATGAAGTTCAAGTTGGCAAAGTAGCAGGCCAGCAGGAGTACAGCAAAGACCCACCAGATGGCGCTAATAATGCGTCCAGATACGGCTTTAGGGTGAGGACCAGCACCTGGGAAGGCAGAGACACAGACCGCAAACAAGAGTCCTAAAAATGATGACCAGCTTTTAGGCTTTATTTTTCTGAAAATATCATTGATTTTTGTTCATATTGGTGGTTGTTTGCCCAGTGATGTTTACCATCTGGAGGTCATACATTACCCACCTATTTATTTACCACGACATCACAAGCCTGTGACAGTCTTAAAATAATAGGGAAGCAACTCAATATATCGCATCTGAGAGAGAGAGAGAGAGAGAAAACAGAAAATAGATAGGTGGTACCTTGCAGGGTGAGAGCTCCGGTGATGTACCAGAAGCTGTGCAGCAAGGTGAAGCTTTGTTCATCTGTCTCTGGCTCAGCCCATTCACTAGGACTGATCCTGGAAATGCAGGGAAACACAAGGGAGGCAGAGGGAAAGAACATAAATCACAAAATGGGGCTGCAGCAAAGAGAGAGTGTCCTATCCCCATTTGCCCATATTCAATTCTGGTGTCAAATATGGTCACTGGTAGGAAATCTACAGCAGTGAGCGCTCCGTCCAGACAAAGCTGGACTCACAACGATGGCCAGACATCTTCGCCCACCTCCACCCCACCGCAAACTAAGAGGAAGACATTGCGTTTACTGATGTTGCCTCACAGGATTCCTGGGTCCTTCAAACTTCAAAAAATTCAAACTGCACTCCCACTGCCACTTGGGGGTGCCAAAGTGCGAAGTTGCCTAGCGGAGCCTTAAATGATACTTTCAGTATCTTTCAACTATATTTATTCATCAAATCATTCATGCCTGTTTTGCCGTAAACAGATCTTTTAAAGCCTCAACATAATTGAATAATGCAATTTATTAATCCACATCAGGAAATTGTCTTTTCTCTCCATTTTATGAACTAGACTGACAAGGCGGTTGTATTTTATAAAAAAGTGAAATAATGCAGCTTTATTTATGATTCAACTGTCATTTATATGAGTAAAAATTAGTTGAATCATAAATATCAAGTGTGACATTCATATACCTTGTGCACCCCATTTTCTGAACTCAAGATTTTTTGAGTACGTGTTACTTTAGAAATTACAGTTCTATGGTCGGGCGTGCTCACCTGGCCACCAGAAAGATGCAGAGACCAGTTAGCAGGAATGCGATTAGGACGCCCACCCACATGTCAGTGGAGAAGGGCGACAAGACGCTGAAGTGGCTTTCTTCAGATGCCAAGTCTTTGTGCAGGATGAATCCAATTCCTGTTTGCATGAAGGGGGTGGTCATCTCCACAAACTGCTCTCTGATCGCTGTGAGGGTCAGCGGGGCCACAGCCAGGTCAGCCTCCTGATATATGGCATGGGTAAACACATTGCCACACATATAATATGGACACATCCACAACTTTCACAGGTTTCATTGATATGGATTTTTAGGCCGATATTTGATATTTTGTGCCGATATCTTTAAATTTGACCTTTTCATGCCAAACAATTCAGTAGATTCCTTCAGAATGTTATTCTTGTCAGGGTTTTTTATTTCATGACTGAAATAATTTTGGGTCTAGCAGCTCTTTAAGGCAAGATGAACCAACCCCACCTATTCAATTAAATTAAATTTGTTTACAAAAGATTACCAAACAATTAAATAAATGTAATAAATAAATAAAATGTATAAACAAAATAAAATTTCAGGTTACAAGTTTTACAGACTATTTTTTATATAACTGCGGTCAGGGCGGAAACTCCATCATGTCAGCGGTGGATGATGATTTTTTAAAAGACCAATATTGGCCCAATATTGTCAAACCGATCTAACCCTACACAGAGCAGGACCAGTGAAAGACATGGGACAAAGAGTACATCACATACATCTCTGCATCCCAACCACTGATCTTATCTACACCAGCTACTCACCCCTCGGATGACCTCGCCAATCATGCCGTTCCAGTTCCCGCTGGAGTCAAGGGCGCCGTAGCGGTTGTCCTTCACCAGGTGGACTTTGTACTTCAAGCCCAACTTCCTGGAGAGCTCAGAGATCAGGTCAATGCAATAGCCCTCCAGGTCAGAGCCACTGGACATGGTGTACGGGTCTTGCTGAGGGGGTGATAAAAACATCCTTGTTCAGTTGGGGGGATGGGGGGCAGTGACCTTGGAAAGCCCATGAGTTACATTAGATTAGATTAAACTTTATTGATGGGGAAATAGGTCTGTTAAAGCAGCAAATAGTGATTATTAGTAGTAATTATTAATTTGAATTGATAGGATACATCAAAGAAGAATAGGATCTAAATAAGCGGATTAAGAAGAAATCAGTGAAAACGAAAAAGTCGGAATTCCAGCATTAACAGGATGCAGAGACAGAAAGACTACGTGAGATTGGTGCATTATGAAAAAGGTAGGTAGGAAGAATTATAAAAAATCTAAAAGTGTCAATGGAAGCATGTGATACTTATGTGTTGTTCAATTTGAAAGAACTAACCCTAACCCCAAAGCCATCACTAGCATGGAGAGAGAGAGAGAGAGAGAATACCTTTATAGTGGTGATGGATAACTCCTTGGCATCTAGAATGGAAAAATAAACACCTCGATAAACTTGCAACAACAATAAACTATCAAAGTGACTAGCAGCGCAAATGCCAAGAGGATTTATTCCAAGCTAGTTCTTTGCACTGCTTTGGCTAATTAGCGGTTTCATTGCATGTCCACAAGTGTCTGTGGAAAGTGGGTTCTGAAACTCTATTGAAGCATATTGGTGCTTTTGTTTTTTCTCCTCCTCTTGTGTTTTTCCTCTCAGCCACGGGAGTGAATAAGCCAAAACAGCCAGCGGACTACAATGACAGTCTTGTGTCAGTTCTTTTTCAAGGGGCCTGTGAAAAGGGCCCCATACCGGGGGGACAGTTCCAAGGTACAACGAGGGGACATTATGAAGCAGTCTAGTGGCCCCCTGTGGCGGGATCAAAGTGGGGACCCGTCCCTAACCCTCCCTAAAGATGTGTTCCGGTGCCCCCCCCCCCACCCCCACCACCATGTAATTGGGACAGGGAGCGAGCCCAATCCCCCTCTGTCCGGTAAATATTGCACATTTATCTATGACATTCTAGCTTGTTTTCTTTTTGCTGTCAACTGTGACCAATGGCATTCGCAGCGTGTCCAGCGGGACCTAACATGCCCTGCCAGGGTTGGTCTGAGGAGAGGAGGGGGGGGATAAGCGGAGGTGCCAGGGGTGCCACTTTCTTCATAATTGCTGACCATACAAAAGCAATCCCAGTTGGGTCGGGGGTATGTGCAAGGGGTGCCCTGCTATCCCCCTCCATCCTCACATAAAGCAGATGACACCCCCCGTCAGCCTCCTCTAGAGAAGATGGCAAGACCTATGAGCTGCGGAGATGCCTGTCAGTTCACGGCTAGCCTGCCGAGTCTTCCCCCTACACAGTTAATTGATTTATCACAGTGCTTTGTGGACCGCAGCAAGGCATCCCCCCCCATCCCCCTCCTCGGCTGGTGAGAAATGGGATGCTGCCACAGTAGATGACGCCCCTCTGTGCTTTGATGGGACTCCAGCAGCCCCATGCAGCTGCCAATGGGGAAAGACAATGCGGAGAATGATTTGGGGATTGTGCCCCCCTGCCTTTTCCATAAGCAGCAAACTTCTCAGAGGCAGAGCTTTGTCTGGGAGCAGGAATAATCTTATTGGTTGAGTTAAACCTCAATGGGCGGAACCAAATAATCACTTTTTCGCAAGTTACTGAACTGGCAAACTTGGCAAAGAAGGCACTCTGGTCAAAATATGACTAAAAACTATAAATGACAACAACTACTTTTTCATTCATTCATGACCATGACATTTATGATCTTGGAAGGTCAGCAGGCTAGCTAACTAGCTAACCTGGATAGCTAAACATTAGTACGGCTCGTTTGAATTTGGAAGGTCAGCTAGGCTGACCTAGCATGCTAGACGAAAATTAGCTAGCTTCTCTCTTACCCCTTGCCTTTTTCCCTAGGCTTCAGTCTAACGTTACTTAGCCGGAAAAACTGTGGTTGTTTGGCTCCGCCCACTGAGGTTTAATTCAACCAATGAGATTCTTTTTGCCTCTCCCTCCGAGAAATGTTTGTGGACATAAAACTCCAATCTGTCCAATCCTCTAATCTGGTTTATGTTATGTCTGGTTTATGTTATTAGGCATATCTAAGAGACACTTAGAAAAATAGTTAAAGAAGAGAGCTAGTGCAACAATTTACTGACCAAGTTTGTTTGACAATGTATTCATATCAGTTTCAATTCATGATTGTAATAACTGGAGTTGATAGTTTTAGCACCATCAGCATAATGTTGTACACAAGTGGTTCTCAACTCCCAACCTCTCAAGCCCTTAAAACAAAGGGATAGCAAACCAACACCAAATGATGCTTCTTGTCCTTTTCACTTAATTAGTGAAGTGTCTGCAAGTATTTCACAAGAAAACAAAAAACATTTATCATAAAATGATAAACATGGTAATATATTTGGTATGCCTGGTGTCTCAGTGGTTGTGATGTGCCAGCCTTACCTGCAGTGTAGACAGCTGCAATCAGTGCTGCCGCATATACAACCAATGCCATGCAGCCTTTCATGATGTTACACTGAAAATGACACGGATTCTTGTCATCATTTCGAACCTCATCCAAACTTGATATTAACCAAGAGCAATATTTGAACAAAATACATGGCATATCTCTTGCACATATCATGTTTGAAAGTTTTCAAAGGGATGAAACAATTCAAAGCAATGAAAGTTACTAAATATGTGTTACAATTTATAAATAATAATGGTGCCTTCTTACCTGAAATGTACTGTGAGTAAAAACCTTGACTTTGTTTTCTTATTTGGTCGAATGGGAGGACAAAAAAAGAATATGGACGAGATTTACCACAACTCCTGCAAGTGGCCAGTGGGAAGGGTTGGACGCAACACATTTTGGGGGGATTTATACGGGGGTTGATGCAGAGGGAGGAGATAGGGCCCCAAAAGACGAAAAAGGCAAGTGACTGTTGGGGAGGGGGAGGGGGGGGGGGGGGGGGAACTGTGTATAAAATTACTAGTGGCTGGATGTGAGCCAATAGCGCATTCCACTGTATGTATATGCCGGAGTTCAAGCTTGTGTAAAGTGATGTAATTGTTGCTACGGTGATCCAGATGGTGGAGAAAGGTGGTAAAAGCCACATACCAGGATCTTTTGAGGGGTTTAGTTATACCTCAAATTATTATTGTAGAACTAAACTATAGAGGTCAGAGGTCAGCTGGACTGTTTTTAAACCGCGTACAGCGTAATTACTGACCACAAATGATGTAAAGTTACAGAACAGAACGGGCAGCGGGAGGGGATGATGTCTCAGGGAATCTGTGGTGGAGCAGATGATCTTGGAACAGATTTTCTTTCCTGACAAACCCCGACGGGCTGAAATGGAGCTGGAAGCAGGAGGGAAAATATGTTCAAAGAATTTCTTTTTTGTAAGTTTTACAAAATAACTTAAGAACTGCTCATAACAATTTAACTGAAAAAGGACCTTGTGTGGAGCATAGCACAGCTAAACCTGTATTACAATATAATCAGAGAAATGAGAAAATTACATTGAAATAATACATTTTTTTGAACATTGTGTTAATTATATCATGCTCTGATCATAGTGATTATCATGCCTCATGAGCACCACAATCAAATACTTAATATATAAAATGTAATGTTTCTACAAAAACCTTCAAAAACAAGTGATGATTTCATTTGGAAGGGAGAGGCAGCATTCACTCTTGGTGACAAAAAACATTCTCCCAGCTCCAAAGTGCTCCACAGGGCCGAAGGTTTCGGTTGAGGGGCCGAGCTGTGCCAAATTGTCTAGATAAATACGGCTTTAAGAGGGAGTCGGCGGTGCTCTTGGAATCCTAATGATGCCGTCTTTTGTGTTTGTGTGCCAGTGGGGGCCCCTGAATCTGTGGCACTAAAATGAGCATGTCGCGCTTCAGAAGTCTTACAGGGCCGAGGAAGAGGCCTGGCGGTGTCTGACAGCTCGCCAGAGGTGGTCATCAGCTTGGAAACCAGAGCCTTTGGTTGACATGTCACCGAGCAGAGAATGCTTGCATGGCTTCTTACATTTTAATATGACTAGGGTCGGACCGATATATGGGTCTGATAATGGCCTTTATTAAAAAGAAGAAAGCCATGTGTCCTTGTCGTCCATCTCTGATGGATATGATGCAGTCCGATTGTGTAAATGATCAATACCACACTGGTTCTCTATAAGAAGCCCTTAAAGTGAATTGATACTAATGCGACATTTTAGCAGATTTCACAAAACTATGCATGAATATTATCATCCTGGGTTCCAATGGAGCCTTTTAGTGTCCTGTGATCTAAATGTGGTTTCAGAGGCTTTTCCATACTGCCAAGAATACAATTCTGGGGGAAACACTCTTTTTGGCATGAAAATGGTCAAATATAAACCACTTAATATCAGCTATTAGTAGCTTCAATGCAAAAATATGTGCATCAGCCTTCAAAAACCACATCGGCCCTCAAACCCTAATTAGAACGGGCTTTTATTCCATATACCACAATCTGGGGGGGTGAACAAATGGGTTCGTAGCGTAAGTAGTAAGTTCTTCAAACTCATGGGTGGCAAGCGAAACTGAAAAGATGTTTTTCCTCTCCCTCAACAACCGACTGAGCTTGTCGTCTATTGTGCAGCCTTAAGTCTTTGTTCTGGAACAAAGACTCCCCCCAAACAAAGACCCCGGGGGGTGTCTGGGTTTTGCCAGAGAGGTTGAGTGAGGTGATGCCTGGTAAACACAGACCCAAGCAGAGTCCATAATTAGAGCAGTGAGCAGGCCTTGCCAAGACCAAGGGCTTTTACATGTCAACTTGTGTAAGACTCATTTTAACTGTTTGTTAACGACTTGCCTTCATTACAGCACTGAGACAAGTACTTGATTAAAAGTAAATGAAATAAATGAGATGTAAAGCTTGGATTAATATTCATTTGAGATTTATTCAGGTCATAATTACACATTGTATGAATTAAATATTGTCCCTAAAATGTTGCACAAAGAACTGGCATGGCAGTGCAAACAATACAGTAGGCCTACAAATAAACGTGCATTGCTACGAGTGATTCCTATCTCGTTTGAGTGTCACAGACCGATGACGACACGGGGCTTCAGACATGATGCTCTTGTGACCCATAACTGTCAGGAAATCTGAAAAGAGGTATTAACAAATCTTCATATAAAAACATCTTTGTAAAATAAAGCAGACCCTTGGGATAAATATTACAGTGCATAAAAGACATGCGGTCAACTTAAAAAGGGCTACGGCCAGTAAGGTGTAGTCTACCATATCACTACCAATTTAAAAGTAAAAGATCTTGGTGGAGTAAGATGGAAGGTTAGCGAAATACTGGCAGCTCGGTCAAATTACAATGTATCCACTAAACAAAACATACTACAAATTAAGACCTTTTATCCTGCATTGTAGGAATAATTCCCTCCTATTTTTGCAGCGAAGACATGAGACAAGCCTATGCTTTTAGCATCCACCTCTACATTATCTTCAATATGATACAATGCCATGATTTTCAAAATATTGCTAGCGCATGGCTGGGCTACTGATGATAATAAAGTCTTAACATAGAGTAGTCAGACCTACTTCAAATCAATTAAAAGTATATCATTACAGTTCAAGTAAATAAAAAGAATGGGATTGTTTAAAATCCAGTCTTCTTGTGATCTATTGCTACTGTATACTCGTGTAAAGTTCAGAAAAGTACTCAAACAAAAGAGTAGATCACAATCAATTTAAACAGCCATATAAAAACTCCTGGAGGAGTTTTTTGTTTTTTTTAACCAAACACATTCTGGCATTTATCCAACATTTGGTGCAAACAGATGACATGGTAATGTAATGGATGCTTTTATAAGAATTGCTGTAGGTAGGGCATTGGTTAAAAAAAAAAAAAATGGATCTCACATATCCTTAAGACTAGAGTCATGAGTGCATACCTAATACAGTGGAACACAGTTTTCTGGAAGATGTAGAAATAGTCTGGGTTGGGAACCAGTTTCTGA
Source organism: Hoplostethus atlanticus (assembly GCA_034670405.1). Lineage (NCBI taxonomy): Eukaryota > Metazoa > Chordata > Actinopteri > Trachichthyiformes > Trachichthyidae > Hoplostethus > Hoplostethus atlanticus. The sequence continues at coordinate 170,084 of JAXDDX010000312.1, read as the reverse complement.
AACACGTTTTTAAGATATACAACTTTTCCTTTTCCTACAAAAAACGATTACAATTTCCACTTGAGAAAAGCTGGATGGTAGTCCAAATAAGTTCCTAGCCGTGTCTCTCACGCTCAGTTCCAAGCCAAGCCAGTCAGTCAGTTCTTAGAGCTTGAGCATGAAGAAGACTTCGTTGTTGTCAGGATCTGGGGAGGACTGGGACTGTCTGGGAGAGGGAGATCCCAGGGAGGTGAGCTGACTCAGCAGGTCCAGGCTGGTGCAGGGACTCCGGGCCACACAACACGCCCCCTCAGGATTCCCCCGCTCCTCGATGGGGCTAGCACTACTGCCGCTGCTAATACTACCACTAAGGCTAACGCTTGTATTTCTTTCCTGGATCAGGGCCTGTAGCCTTTGCCTTTCTTGAGCCTGCTTGGCCCTGTTTGCAATGTAGCGCACCCTGCTTTGGCTCCTCGAGGACGTCCTTCGCTGTAGGGACTCGTCCATGACCTCTTCCTGGGTCTCTCTAGGTCTGTTCCTGGGGGCAAAGTCGCTGGCTGTCAAAGGCTCCACATCCGTCAGCCTCCGCAGCTGCTCTGTCAGGTCACTGGGCGGCCCAGATTTCCGCGGGCTGCCCTTGCGGAGCTGGTCCCGGGTTGGTCTGACAATGAAGCTGCGACTGATGCTGCGGTACTTGCTGTCAAAGTTACAGGCAATGTCATCAGAGGTCAGATCCCCTAGGCTTTTGGACATGGAAGCCATGGCAGAGGGGGATGGAGTGGCTGAGGAGGACCTGTTAGCCGATGACTGCTTCAGCCCTTCCATGTAGAGCCGGCTCCAGGTGTGCCTCCTCTGGGTGAGTCTGTTGGCTGAGTCCACAGTGGTTTCGCGGGGGGTCCGAAGGGGGCGGGGCTGCAGTTCGTCTTCTGGACATTCACCCTGCCGGAGATTGGGGTTCGACTTGCTCTTGCTGACCCACGGGGCGTCATAGGAGACCAAGGCTGAGCGACGGCAGTTGACCCAGGGAAGGTCAGAGGTACCGTTGGTTGTGGGTAGGCTGGTGAGGCTCTTCCTGACCAGGTTGGGCAGGGACAGGTCAATGACAGTGTCATTAGAAGAGATGCTAGAGGAGGAGGACATGCTGTCTCGGTGGCTGCCTGGCTCCAGCTTTCTCCACAAGCGGTCGTTCATGGTAGCATCTGTGCAGACCTCCGGTACCGCTGACTGGCCCTGCCCAACCAAGGCTGCCGCCGCCAGTACTTGTCCCTCGCTTTTGGTCCTCCTAACAGGTGTGTGTGATGGCAGACTGCTAAAAAGTGCTCTTCTGGCCTGGGTTGTCTGAGGAACAGGGACTATAGGGCGTTCAGTGGGAAGAGCCACAGCAGGCGGATCCATTCTCTGGTCAGACATTGGCTCTGCCATATCCCTTTTCCTGTCCGTCTGAGGTTCCAAGGTTTCCTTCCGGTTTGGTATGCGCTCCATGGATGTTGGAGTGCCGTTGCAGGCCCAGGGATTTTGACTGCAGTGTGATGGGGCAGTTTTGGAGTCTGGCTCCTTAGGAGAAGGGGGTGTCAGAGGGAATGGGGTAGGGGGTTTCTTAGGGTCTCCCCTCACTTTGACAGGACTGGCCACCACCCCATTTGAAGGAACGGCCGATGAGGAGGCTGTGATTATTGCTGTGGATGATGAGTGCAAAGGTGGAGGTGAGCAGTAATGTGGAGATGGGTTGTCTTCTGGAGTGGAGACAGAGCGAATAAGACATCTATCCTTGGCTTCTTCAGAGATTGGTGCAGGCGATGGTAGAAGGAGAGCTGGTTTCTGCACTGTTGGACAATCTGTGGAAAGACAAAACAATTCACTTACTTCATCACTGAGACATTAATAGCTACTATTAATTCTATAAAGTAGAGTAATGCTTAAATGACAAGAACATGACAAGAATCAAATTCATACAAAGTAGTTTTATATTTTACATAAATAGCTAGGATATGCAACATGCTAATATGTACTGTAATACACCTAAATCAACAATAAACAATAATAAACAATTAAAAGCTACAATAGGCAAATTTGCATGTTGGCAGCTCCAAATGCCAGCGAAAAATCTGAACTTCACTACCGAGAAACATGTCGTCAGTAAACTGCACACAAAACTCTTATGTTTACCAGCTGGTCTGTGATGCTTTATACCAAAGAAAACCAAGGGACAAGAGAAGCAAAATATGTAACGTTTTTCTGTACGTTGCACTTGCTTGCCACTGTTTAGGAGGCACTTTGAACATTCGTCACTTCCTGTGGGTGGAGACGTGTCCATTCCCAATACCAGAATTTTATTTGGCCATATAAGGCAAATCTACAGCGTCAGTTAGTGGGTTACTACTCTTACTCTTCTTTGTTGCAGTCCAATTTTGTGATGATAAAACAGATGTATTTTTACATAAAAACCTTGCCTAGTGCAGCTTTAACTAAAATGTTGTCCAGTTAAGACAGTTAAAAAATACACATACACAAATAAACACAAATCTCGATGATGGCAACAATAAAACAAAAATATTATAACATTGTGCTGGCGCAACACAGTGGAAAGTGAAATAAAATGTGCTCATTACAAGGTTTCATAACTGTTGTAGCTTATGCGGTTACAGCGGCGCCAAAACCGAATCTCCAGTTTTTCCAGTGACCATCTCTGCACCCCTATACACTGATGTGAAGAAACTGAACAAACCAAAGTCATTGTGGTGCCCTCATTACTTCCACTGATGTCATCTAGAGTTAGTGCACTTTCAGAATAAGTTAAATGAGAGTAGAATATGGATGTTAAACCCCCGGCTTTAACAGAAAATGGTGACATGAGGGTCATGAAAGCAGCAGGCAGGCAAATAGAGAATAGTGTTGGGTGAAGGTGCAAGTGCACAGGATGCATTCAAAGGTACTGTTTACCTGGCTCTGGTCATCCCCTCAATTCTGCACTAGGAACAGAGAGCGCGTGCAAAAGAGACAGAAAGGAAAAGGAATTTAGCACAATTGGGAAAGAGGGAAAGAGGAGGAGAGGAAACCACTTACAAGACAGAGAAAGCAGAAACAGAATGCAAATATCACAGATTACTTTCCTCAGCTAACATATTTGCTTTACAATGGAAAGAGCCAAGAGATAAAGGGGTTCAAATAGAGGGGTTACCATATAACTTACTAACAAATGCTAGGCAGCATCATCTTTTGTAACATGACCAAAGACCTTGCATTTAACTCTTGAAGCATACTTGAACTTGTTGAACTTGTGATACCTTGATAGCAATAACATGAGACTAGGGAAGAATGGTGTGTAGGAACAGCTGGTGTTCATCATGAAGTGGACTTAAATGGACAAATACTCCCTGAAAATGTCACCTGTCACCACGTTTTACTAGAACGAGCAGGTGAGTCAGTGGTCATTATTTGACGCTTACAGTTTCCTTCCGCTTCTTTGGTGCAAGACAGTCTACTAGAGTATGCAACACCAAGTATGTTTCAAGATTTGAATTTAAGAAAACACAACCATGTGCAAAGTACTATGCTTATGGATATTACTGTATTCCCACACTTTATACAAGACAATATAGCATTTGCTTTGCATTCAAAACAAAGTCAAAAAGATAAAGGTGTTGAAAGAAAGGTTTTCACATACTGCCCTATCAAATGTGACCAGCATCCCCTATTGCCATACATCTTAAAGGATGTTGCTTTTTAGCATGAGAGAAGTCTGAGAAGCAAGTTTGATTGTCTACTTGCTAATATTTGCCACCCAAACATCAACAGAATTTTGCCACAGGGACAATCATATACTATATTTTAGACCTTGGAAAAGAGCCCCCTGCATCATCCGACCGAGGTAGATACTTGAAACAACGTTTACAGGAAAATGGATTTTGGGCTTTTTTGATGCGCAAACGTCTTGTAGTTATAATTCTTTGGAATTTTCTTGATCCGTTTCATCTCATAATGGTATTCATACAGACCAACTTATGGTTAAGTGTATCTCTTATCACCTCAAAAAAAATAAAAAAAATAAACCACTTGTTCTTTAAATTTGATTCTTGCAAAAAAAAAAACTTTTCCCCAAAAGGCTGAACTTGTGTCACTTTAAAAGCAATCGCATAATAAACATACGAACATTGGAGGAGAGTGGAGATACGCAGAACAGCTGGTGTTAGTTGGTGAAGTGGAATTGTCAGATACAGCGGGTGAGATATCTTTATTTTAGACTTTGAGTCTTAGAGTTTGAAGTGCTACTTTGATGAACAACACTAACGACACTACATTCTAATATTGTGTAAAACCAAACAGTCTAGGTCAACTGGAAACTATTGCTATTTCGGGTTATAAAACTTACCATTTCTCTCATCTGTCAAGCATGTGAGTTGGTTCAGATAATTTTAAGGCAATGGAATGCAAGCAAAACAACTGAATTGAAATATAAATTATTTGCTAGCTTTAAAACAATGAGAAACAAATTGGAATTCTATTCTACGTGGTCATACTAGAACAGATCCATCTATTGCACTAGATTTTAGCTCAAATCATCAGGGGCAACGGGGGTCACAAGTTGTGCGTTATTTAGAGATACACAGCAGAGGGACGCATTCTACAGCAAGTGCTACAAAACCACAGTGGTCTTATGATGTATGGAGTCTAATTGGAGGGCTATTCTCTGCGGAAAGGGCCCACTACAGCTACTACAGCAGCTACTGGGTGACTGCTAAGAAAGGCTGCTTCAGTTACATCTTACCAGCAAAGAACATGGGAGATTTAGAGCGCAACTCTTCCATTTTCTGGGCAAACAGGGCATTCATCTCACGCTGCAGGGTGCCTACAGCCCTCTTGCGGCTGTCAAGGACTGAGCTTGGAGGCAGCATAGGGGGCAACTCAAAGCTGTCGAGGCTGCCAAAGTTGTTGCAGCTGCTAGCATCACTGAGTGACAGACCATCATCAGTTGCGAACTGGGCGAGGGTTGAGCCACATGCAGCGCCATAGTTGGGTGGTGGTGCTTGCTGCCAACGGAGGTTGGTCCCGCAGTCCGGTGTGAGAGTGGGTGCTGGTGTTACAGTGTTGGGGAAGCATCTATGAGGAACGCTGCAGGATCGGGCATTCCTCTCTAACAGGTCAGAATGAGGTCGGGTGTGGTGGGCACCCAGAGTTTGCCTGGTTTTGGATCTGGGGAAGGAGATGGGCCGGAAAAAAGCCCGGGACGAATGTTGGAATTGGGCCTCTGGATGGGACTTGAGGTGGGGTAGGGGTTGCTGTGCGTCTGGCTGGGCAGCTAGGGGCTGGGGTTGGGCTATGGGCTCTGGCTGAACCTGCCTGTTGGTTGAAGAAGAGCAGGTGTTTCTCTCCTGTCTCTCCCTGTCTTGCTTCCTGGATCTGCCTCCCTGTCTTTCCTCAACCAGACACTTTTTTTCAGTCTCCGGACTCTCCTTGGAGCCGATCATGCATGTGATACAATTGGAAGACATCCCCAACCTGCCTGAGCTGTTATGTGCCACACGGGCAAACACCCCCTGCTTCAGGGGATCCTGGAAGCGGTGCCGGCTGGCCCGTTTCATGGGCTCAGTCATGGGACACCGAGGAACAAAGCGTGGGCTCTTACCTTTGCCCTCTTGAGGGTGGAGAGCCCCATTGGTATCAGGATGGTCCCAGGGGCCCATGGCTTGGCAGGATGCCAGTGTATCACCGTTGTCGTGTTGTGGTGGTGTGGGCTGGTGGGGGACAGCGGAAGTGGCCTTGTCCCTGTCCTCGGACTCTCGCTCCTCGCTAGCGCCCTCCGAGCTGTAGTCTTTGGTGTCAATGGCGATCTCTGGGAAGCCCTTCTTGACTTTGGGCTGACCCTTGGTGGGTGCGCTGGCTGTGCGGCGGAGGAGGTGGGCGCCGAACGGGTGCTTACGGCTGTGCTGTGCAACAGCATGGCTGTCCAGGGAAGCCTGCTTTGGGTTTCTGTGAAACAGCCCTTTTATGCCACTGGCTGCCCTGGCCTGAAAACAGGGAAAAACATAATGAAATGGTCAAAACACACACAATGAATGAGACTAAAGGACATTTAAAAAGAAAATTAAAATGAAAGTCCTACAGAAAAATCGTTTGCCATAATGCAAGTTACTTTGGCTGTTACTGCATTATTGCAATAATAAATGAGCAATTATTGTACAATGAAAATGCTTGGAAAATCAATATGCACATATTTATCCAAGACATTTTTACAATAAAGCTACGAGACAATACTACAATTTAAAATGGGTATCCTATCAGTATGATAGAATGTCACAACACAATTAAAATGGTTCTTCATTGGAATCAATGCCGACGGGCTTTGAATTCCATCTGGATTCAAGGTGTTAGCCACTGTTTAATTATAAAACATGTTGAGGGCCTAGGCATTCTGCAGAGCTGTAATCAGAGTAGTAAATTATGTGCAAGTGCAATTAAGTCAGCACATGCTTGTAGACTATTTGTTAAAGTTAATAAGCACAAAATGAGCATCTCAGTACAGTGAACAAACCTCAAGGGAAAATGCTAATTCCTAACAAGACGTCTTGTGTGTAACCTTGAAATGCATGATGTGTCACATATAGTAAGGTAATTGTTAATCCTGGCAGTCAAAGTCGCATCATGCATTTTATATTTGACATTTAAAATGTTTCGTGAAAACATTAGTTTCACTGGTCTGACATTAAGAGTATGCAGACTTAACAAATGCAACAATATGGAGATGTCCTGAGATGTACTGCATGGTGAGGGTCAAAGGGCACAACGGTTGGGACAATGATGATGATAATGAGGAGGCATGGGTATGGTGACACTGATGACCGTGTGACTCTCATTTTGACAGCCAGTCTCACAAATGACACTGGGCAATCTGTAGCACTGTTTACACCAACACAAAGAAGAGTGTTCTCCAGCCAGATGGAGCTTCGGTTGGGTGGAGGTATACAGGATACATTGCCTAGGAATCCTTGCCATTTTTTGATATGAAAAAGCTTGCGAGAAACCCAATGTCATTTCAGAAACAATGTGAAAGTAGATCCAAATAGTCTGACTTTGACAACTAGGTGTAATGGTTTACTGAACATCTATGTATTCGATCATCAAAGCAATGACAGTACAGACAAAAACACAAGACAAGAAAGACAAAAAAAAAGTCTTGAGTGGAAAAAAAGGAGAAAAATGGGCGAACTGCTGCAGAAACTGTCAGACAGGGAGCTGAATATGCACTCATTATCAAGCTATCAGGCTATTGGCCCCAATAAACTTCATGTTGCCGTCTGAGGCATTGTGCGTTTCGCCTGTGAAACCAGACAGATCAAATTTAATGAAACCCTGCCTTAAAACACTGCACTTCAAAACCTGACAGCAGCTAAAATTCAACTTTAATCGACTGAGTGATTTAAAAACCCAATCATTAAAAGTGCAAAAGTTTAAAAAGCTACCATGTCGAGGCTGGCGTTGCTGTGTCATTGAAACAGCCTCCTCTGGGATTTTCATTGATCAGCTGACATTGACTACCGCCGAGTTCTCTACCGACCGTTTTCTCAGGGAAGGAACAAAAAACGAAAACGCAATATGATAAAAAAAAAAAGTCAGTGATGAAAAGAGAGATAGATGTCCTCAAAGGCACTGGAATTGTATACCCCTGCAGTGCAGCATGCTGGAAGAAAAACTCCTGAGTTAAGGGGAAAAAATGCTCTCTACAAAAAAAAAAAAAAAAGTCATTGCAGCTTGGCAAATTCCCCGACTCACAAGCTCTCTCTTCTAAATCCAGCACTTGAATAGTGAAGGGTAGTGACATTGGATCTACTTGGGGGTCAATGAAGATGCGGGCGGGTCAAGCTTTCTTCACAGTCATGTTCACAACTCATGTGAGGCATGAGTTGGCCTTTTTTTAATGTTTGCAATTGGCTGACAGGAGGGTGGGGAGGGGTCACTTAGGTGGCGAAGAGGGTGGGGCATGTGGCTCATGCAAGATGCCGATTGGGTCTCACTACACCTGAGTTTTGAGTGGCAGCTTCAGGGCTCCTAACAATTTCCTGCCTTTAAATGCAGCGTTTGGAAAAAGAGGGGTCCACTGAAATCACAAACAGACAGAGGAAGAGAGCAATAATCAGAGAGAAGGAGGGCGAAAGAGAGAAGAAAAAAAATAGGGGGGGTAGAGAAATAAGAGGAAGCACACGCAGTACCAGTTGAGAAAGTGGAAATTCAATGCGGAGACAATGTGAACAACAGAGTGGTCATTTACAGCATGGCTGGAGACAGCATTGGAATAAAACTGTCAACAAGTAGGAAAAGTGAAAGCCTGTGTGGTGATAGCAGACATTTCATTAGTTATGCCCAAAGAATTACAGAGTTTCCATACACATAACTGTGGTAATAGGACTACGCAACACAACACAGAGGTAAATCAACATCAATCCTGTTGGACCAGGAACACACCGATCACACAGCTGATCTATTGGGATATTTTCCCAAGATATTGGGATATTTTCCCAATAGATCAGGGTACTTTTCATTTTCTGTAGATTCTCCAGGCCTGGAAAACCCAATTTGTCAAGTCCGTGTTTATTCCAAGTTTTCCATTACTTGGACCTGCAGAATGCTGATGATTTTGTGTTTTAGTGCTCATTCACAGATTCTGATTGTAGTTTAACACAGTCTCACAACAATTGGGGATGAAGTTTTATGATTTCAAAAATGTGGAGTGCTAATTTTCTGGAAAGTGTGTGTGTGTGTGTGTGTGTACAGGCAGTTCTTTATTAGGCCGCACTGGTAGTAGTCAGCCGGCTCTGTCAGTGGCACCTACCTTACCAGTGATGTCATTCACAGCTACATGAACAAAGATGGAGGCCTCTTCCATACCTTCCAAGTACACGTGGCGGTAACCTACAAGCAAACACAGTAACATCAGCATTACCAATGAATGAAACGCATCTTGTTTTGTCAATCAGCAGTGAAATGAATAGGTACTTAAAACATGCAAGCAAAACACACTTTTGGTGCATGATGTGTTTTAGGGTTTGACCAATACAGGTTTTTGAAAGCCCATATTTTTGGACTGAAGCGGTCAATAGCTGATCTTAAATATATTTTAATCTGACAGTTTTCATGGCAAACAAATTCTGAAAATTAAGAAGAATTAAGAATTCAGTGTCCAGAATTGTATTCTGGTCAGAGTGGAAACGCCTCTGAAACAGCATTTAGACCATGGGACACTAAAACTCACCACTGAAACCAAAGATGATAATAAAAAAAACATTCATGCACACTTTTATGCTGATCGAAATGTTGCATTAGAATCAATTCAGGACTTCGCATAGACCAGTGTAGTATTGATCAATGATACAATAATCATTTAGTCAAAATGCATCATATCCATCATACCAGAGGTAGACAACACTGACTGGTTTATATCTGAAGAAGACAATATTGGCCCCATATATCAGTCCAACCCATGTCCTTATTTCTCTTACTATATTGCCACAAAAGTGAATTTTCCTGTCTATGGACCAATAAAGAATCATATCTTACTCAACAACACTAGAATCAAAAAAGTGCTAAAAAAAAAATAAATTAATTTTAAAAAAGGTTCCTTTTAGAGGTCAGCACAGGAACGACCTGGGGGGAGGGGGAGGTTGGATGAATCAGCTCCATCTAAAAGCCAGTCGGGGGTACAAACGGCCACTTTACAGTGCCTTACCTGTTATCATGCTATTGAAGGCGATGGTACGCTGGCCGATGAAGTCCTGGCCGATGGGGTCATGGTCCCACACTAAGAACCGCACCAGGGCCAGCTCCGGCATGTGGAGGGTGAACACCAGAGTCTCCTCCCACATCGGGTTGAAACCTATGGGGGATAAACAGTGAGAACAGAGAGTGAGAGTGATAGAGATGGATAGAGAGGGTGGACGGTCCAGGAGAGAGTTAGACAGCAAGCTCAGCTGTCATGAATAATTCAGGGTGTGTGTGTGCAGACAGTGAGGTGCTGCCTGTGCACGTCTCTCCATGCTGAGCTCATCCATTATAGATCAGAACCCATACAGATAGATAGCAGATAGAAGTGTACACACACACACACAGATAGAGAGTCATATTCAACACATGCATCGCTCCAACCACCACATACATACATTAATCACGTCACAGCCAAACCACAACAAACCGCTGCTCTCCACATGCAAAAACAGAAGAAATCCTGTGTGGCTCAATGCAGAGAGCAAGGCACCAAGCAGAGGGATCGCAATTCCCACAGTGGCCAGCCATCCATACAAAAAGAAAAAGTACATTTATTCATTCATTGTAATGGAACGTGCTTTGGGGGGGGGGGGGGAAAGCATCCACCAAATAGAAAAAAAAAACTGTGTCCAAACACAACACTGGCTTCATTAACATGTAGAGATGTAACCTTTTAAAAAGGTGCTATGTGTATCATTTTAACATCAATAAATCAGTACCACATTCATTTTGTGACATTAGTATACTTAAACAAATGAGACCATCACCGAGAAGATTGGCAGCCTCTACGCTGCATTTTACATTGTGTACCACTAGATAAGATTTGGCGGGAAAGCTTGCTCTACGGCACAAAACAGGAAGAGGGCGCTGTTCTTCCAGTGCAAACAGAGCTAAAGCTTTCTGGCAATGGCAGATGGTGGAAGGAGAGAAAGGAACATGGAGAAATCACTTCCAACATGTTGATCCTCTTCAGTAAGGTCAAAAGATGCCAGGGAGGGGGAGGTGAGACAGGAAGGGGTTTATGGGAAATGTAGTCTTGGTTTTGAGAAACACTAGCACTAACAATAGAACTAGCATGACATAGAGGCTACCAATCTTCTTGACCATGGTCTCATTTGTTTACAGTAATTATACCAAGTTATCACAGTTAATGTGATAATGATAGTCATATTTTAAAAACTACATGTAGTACCTGTAACCCAGTTCCTGTACCAGTAACCTAGTTTGGTTTAGTTGTGGCATGGAAACATCTTATTCCTTTCACTTTGGGTTCTCGCCGTTTGCTCAAACATTTTCAGTAGATTTCTAGGGTTGAGTGCATTTCCAGCAACAACTACAGCCTGCCATACTTGACATCCATGATTCATTATAGTGAAAGCTAACTGCCAGTAACATCCAGTTAAGTAGTTGGCAGCGTCAAGATCGCACAGATTCCTCTACTACTACTAGCTACTATTGCTCAGTCAATAGTTAATGTTAGGTTCATTCATGGCAACAGGGAGACTCAGTCGCAGGGTAGAAAAGATTCTTGTAAACAGCTTAGCCTGAATAAAGCCTTAACTAGAGTATGACTAGTACTCTTTTACTCTGGCATGGAAACGTAGCCAATGAAACAACTCCAGGGTCAGAGGTCACTGATTCAACTTGTTATCCAGCTCACCATTGTCGTCCACCACCCTGGTCTGCTCCTTGCAGCAGTCCACTGGCAGGCCGATGATCTCCACCTCCACGAAGGGATCGATGATCTGACACACAGACATAAGTGTGACATAGCATTAAGTTATCACTTAATACTCACCGGTGTTGTCACTGTGCCTTGATGAGAAATTCCATGACCTTTCCATGGCTTTCCATAACTAAGTCAGAGCACTGCCATGATCTAAAACTTCCTGGTTTGTTCATGTGTGAAACAGGTTTGATAATACATTCTGCTTCTTCCTGATATTCCCTGACTTCTCAAATTCCCTCTCTCAAAATTCCATGACATTCCAGGAATCCCATGACCAGAGGGAAGCCTGACTGACAAAACCTAGCCTTAGACAGTAACTGAAGGATGAAAATTCACAAAGGTAATGTATGTATATTGGCTTTAATTTATTTCATGGAACAAAACGTAGTATATGTGTATAATCAATGGGAGGTCCTCAAAAAGTACAGTAATACAAGGATGTGTGTGTGTGTGTGTGTGTGTGTGTGTGTGTGTGTGTGTGTGTGTGTGTGTGTGTGTGTGTGTGTCTCATACCTCTCCCCTATCCCCTAGCATGGAGTCTTTGGGTTTGGGCAGCTGCTGACCACTAATGATCTTCAAGACCAGTTGTTTCTTCATTTGGCCTGGCAGCGGGTCCTCCAGGTTGGGGTTAAAGGCACCTTTATTGGACAGAGAGGGACAAAAACACTTTACATTTAGTACGATTATAAATCGTACTAAAATACAAATACTAAAACTGTGGAAAGTGGAAGTGTTTCCTCCACAAATGTATCTTACTATGACATGATGAACCATTTGCATGAGCTTACCTTCACACATGCAAGCAGGCTTGAGGATGTAACCGCAGTTGGCATTGCTGTAGAACTTGGCTCTGTTCAGCTGGAGCACCCGACCTTCTGACTGGTAGTTCAACGCAACTGAAATAAAATCAATTCATTATTGTCAATAGGTTGAATTATTCCCTTATGTGCTGGCTAACGGCCAATTAAGGGAATTAAGTATCAAGAGTAAGAGAGAGCGAAATGCTTTGAAATAATACTAATAATAAACTTTGTTTGTAGGCAAGATGATGCAAGAAAACTAAATGAAAGAAAGATAACTAAATTAAAGTGGCAATTATAAAAAGGCTTGTTCAAGTGCTTTTTAAGAAGATCAAAGTCATTCTGTTAGCCTGGTCTCCTCAGGCGCTCCAAAGCCCCAGGGCTCTGGCGGCAAAAGCCCGGTCACTGTTCGTCTTTAGCCTGGACTTGAGGAGTGCCCGACCTGAGGATCTGAGGCTACACACTGGCTCATAAGGGGATTTATTAAAAGGTCTGCTATGTAGCTGAGAGCCAGGCCATGCAGTTCCTTAAAAGGTTGTCAGTAAATTCTTAAAAAGCAATTGTAAATCTAAAAGGCAATCAGGGATGGGCTCTGATCCGTTTGTGTCAGTTAAGATCCCAGCTGCTGCATTTTGAACAAGCTGGAGATGTGACAGACGCTTTGGGCTGATGCCAGAGTAAAGAGAGTTAGAGTACAGTTGACATGTGGTGCAATCGCAATACCAAGCTGGCATCCGGTGTTCCAGAAGGGCTGGGGGTTGAAGTTGGAGGAATCCACGCGGTAAGAGGAGGGGTAGATACGGGAGAGCTGCCGCTGGTTGAAATGGATGAAGCCACTTGCTTTCTGCTGCATGATCTGGTGGGCTTTGGTCTCGCTCAGTGACGAGACCTGCCAACTGCAGCTGGCTGCTAGGGACAACACAGAGAGACCTTGACATCTGGATATTTAGCCAGTTAATTTTCTTCACGAGGCACCGGGGGAATAAAGTAAAACTCGACAGATACAGATTTCTAGAAGGCTGATACCGAAACTGATATTTTTGGATAGAAACTGCTGATAGATGCTGTTCAGTATATTTAATTTCCATGTCAAAAAACAATCCAAAATGCCAGAAATTCAGTGTTTCCCCCAGAATTGTATTCTTGTCAGGGGGGAAAAGCCTCTGAAACAACATTTCAACCACGGGACACTAAAACTCTCCACTGAAACCCAGGATAACTAGAATAATACTAAAACATATTCATGCATACTGCATCTGGTCAAAATGTCTCATTACTATCAATTCAGTTTAAGGGCTTCCCATAGACAGCCAGCCAGTTTATAGAAGGCCAATATTGGCCCTGTGTATCGGCCAACCCATATAACGGTCTAACCCGATTATGGCGATCCGGTTGGCCGTACCCATTTGTTTCAATGAGAAATGCTAACAATGCTACCGCTAGACATTTGTCCCAGTGAGTAGAGCTGCTCACCTTGCGCCTCCATATCATGGAGGCCCACAGACCGAGTGTATTTAACAAGGTCAGACAGAGCTCTGGATAACTTCATGGTCTTCTTCTTCCTATAATGTCAACAATAGGTCAACGGTTAAAAAAAAGTACTGTTACATGAAAATAGCAGAACTGGTTGTAATTAAGCAGTACCTGAACGAGTTTAATAATAACAATAATTTTGTCAATTTTTTAAAATGTTACCTCAACAAGAAACTTTTTAGTAAAACTTATAAGTCATTGTATAGTCATCATAAGCACATGGTCACATCATAACCATATCAGAAAATGTGATAATGCCTCATAAAGCATAAACCCCTATGATTACTTGAAGTAATTCATGAACTCTCATGAAGGCTTATAATACATTATGACCATTTCAACTGTTCAAACACCCCCCCCCCCCCCCCCCCCTATATTAACAGTACATCTCTATGGGGAGAGCACATCCATATGTCTATCTGGTACTGGAAATGTTTGTGTTTGTTTCGTACTTGCTGTGGTGCAGGGGGGCACGGGACGCACTACTAGTGCTCTCTTGGTCTGTATCCGTGTCTTCCATGCTGGACGCCTTCTTTAGCTTGGCCGTCTTTTTCTACAGCGGCAACAGTTACTTAGTTACTTCTCCAGAAACAGGGAGACACAACAAATAAGATACCTGGGAATATCTGCGTGGGAGATCTTTTCATGCGTAACAAGCTTTAAGGGATGGCTTGTAGCTCGCGCTGCCTCTTTGTTTCACTTTTGAAAATGTATATTATATCTTATTACCAAGATTAAAGAGCAAAAAAAGAAATATGTTTCAAGGAATGCACCAAGTTTTTGGGAGATTGTTTCATTGGTTATCTCCCGCATCAAGTGATGAGAACATAGATACCAAATTCATTCATGCGTCCCTTGCTGATTGGCTCTGGTGCTCCATGCTAAGGAGCCCTTTCTGAAATGAAGGCTGTATCTAATGTTACTTCCTGGGAAACTTTAAGAGGCTGCTTACTTCCCATGACTAAAGCTGAGAGATGTTCAACTTGGAGTGCCCCAAATACTCAATTCTGATTGGCCAATGAACTCATTCTGAGGTGACACCTTGTGCCAAAAAGAAAGCCCCAACAGGGTGATCAAGACTTGAATCGCCAAAGGCCAAGGATCAAAAGACTGTGCAAGTTTAGGCAGTAAAGCAAAAGGGAAAATAAATGACTGGGCCAACCTTGCGTTTGGAGAAGCTGCCCATGAAGGAACGGCCGGTACGCTTGTTGCTGCTGGGGTTTGCCTCGTCTGCTGTGTCTGTCCCATCGTCACCTTTGCCCTGGAAGCAGGAGAGAAAATCAACAACATCAGCTCTCCCTGTTGCCCTTAGATCATGTTGGAATGGTGGATGGGTGTGCATGGTGACTTTAAGGATTCAATCGATATGGGTTTTTAATGGCAGATACAGACATGTTTGGGATGAAGCTGCCAGCAGATGATATTTATGCTAATATTCAACAGCTTTAAATTTTCATGCCAAAAAAAATTGCAAAAAGATTCTGTGACATTCGGCAGGGTGGAAAAGCTCTGAAACAGCATTTAGTCCATGATGGCCACTAAAACGCTCCACTGAAAGCCAGACTAATGACATTCTTTTAGGTGGGTTAGCAGCTCCTTAAGGCAGGGGGAGGCATTTTTCATTGCGTTTTACAGACTGACACTGAAGCTGGTGAGTAAAATCATATCACCGGTGGAAGAAAACTGACTGACCAATATCCTATCAAAAGGCCAATATCGCCTCTATATATCACCTCATTGTCAAGATAGTCCAGGTAAAATATAGGCCACGGTGGCCATGTTTCTTTCCGCCACTGTAAGAAGATGGGCTTTCCTGCATATCTGTTGAACACACCATGACTGAATTGAAAAACATGTATCTAGACCTATGTTTTGATGGCTAAAGGCTACATGGGGCAGATCAAAAACTGTTCAGATCATCATGTTCAATATCAAACAAGCAAGCAAATTCAATATCTTGTGAAGAAATAAAGTAAAATTACAGTTTTAAGAGAACAGAGAAATCAGAATTTCCCTTGACAAAGTAAGGATGTCAGGGTTTGTTTGGGAGGATCTAGTATTGAAGGGCTACATTCAAACGTGTCTCTCTTTGTATCAAAGTACTAAGCAAAATGGTCACTTCACCGTTTTATTCCACCTAATCAAATGTGAAAGAGTCATTTGCATGCTAATATAGCCTCAGTACTGAAACTGATTATAGTTTGGACAAATCATCATCTACTGCCACATTACTTTTTTTTTAAGTGATGGGAAAGTCAACCACCATGAGCTCCATGCGTCCTGCTTCATATTAACGTCACACTTTCACACCGTCACACTGGGAGCTGCCCAGTACAATCACAGTCAGTTCAGTGCCTTGCTCAAGGACACCTCAACAGTAGGGGAGAGCATTACCCATTCACTTTCTCCCAAGCATGGCTTTCCAGCTGGTTCAGGGTTTTGAGCTGGTGGTTCTTCTTCTGTTTATCGTGTGCCAGAGGATTTTCCCCAGGACCTACCTGACACCGGGTGTTTCGAGCAGCAAATGTACAAGCTTTCATGAACTGCCTAGAGGTTGAATCGCTATTGTGTTAAATCAATCGGTATGAGAGATAGCAAAATGCACTTTTTTTTTTATATCAAAATGTCACAGATTGTTACTTAAATAAAAGGCACCTGAGACCTCTCTACTTGGCACGTGGCATCAAAAGAGAAGCCTCTGTGATGGAATAGTGCTATCCACGCGACTAGACTACCCCAAAGTCCCTTCTGACCACACAAACAGCGGGTTAGCTAAAATTTTTGGCACCAACAAGAATGGCTTCTTATCCTTACTTTAAGACCAGCTGTGTCGGAGGGTTTCCCGGTGGAAGGCAGGGCAGCGATGGTGAAGCTATCTGGGTCCTCTCTGTCTCGGATCTTGGACTCCTTCATCAGGTTGTCCAGCTTCTTCTTGGCCAAGTTCTCCACCTGCTTTCTGTTGGCCGAGGTCTGGAGAAGGGAGGGAGTAAGAGTTACACAGAGAGAGAGAAGGATTAAGAACATTTGTACATGGTGCCAGGGACGAGAGTAACTTAAGAACATTCAGTAGAACCTCAGCTATTCAACCTCTTCTCCATAATCAACTGAGAAGTTAACCTACTGACTGAAACTTTAGAATTTCATATATGTCACTGGGATTTATTGCTGCAGTTAAAACATTTCAGCTCCAGTTAAACAGAGTTATTTTGCATGGGCCAAATAATGCTTTAAGTCAATGTGTTGTTCTGAACAATCTTGCCTTGAAAGAAAACTTAGGTTTCTGAGGTCCTACTGTAAAAGAAACTCTTGGAAAAGAAGAAATGTCACTTTTAACCTGAAAAAAAGAAGAAGAAAGAAGAACAAAAAAATAAACATCATGCAGGATCCTACAGGAATGTAGGAGCTCAGGTTTCATGGGAGGCGAAAGATGAAGTGACACATGGTCTGGTACATAATGCACAAGCTCCCAGATCATTTCATGGATGATGGCTTTTAATTCAGTCAATGAAGAAGACAATGAAATGGAGGATTTCCTTGGTGAGAGTGCTGATCTATGCCCCAACTGGAATAATAAGCACATGCTCACATCAGCCACTAGGTAGCAGAGTGTATCTACAAACCAGCCCAGATGGTTTGTCACTAGAATGCACAGATGGCAAAATGCTGGATGAAGACTTTAAACAGAGTATACTCCATTATAGGGTTAGACCAAGGGTTATTATCCTGGGTTTCAATGGAGGGATTTAGTGTCCCATGGTCTAAATGTTGTTTCAGAGACATTTCCACCCTGACAAGAATAAGATTCTCAAGGAAACATTCTTTGGAATTCTGTTGCATGAAAATGAAATATGACATGAAATATTGGCTTAAATCCAATATTTACAATATTTATGGCCCATAACTCTAACATGGAGAATAGTTTGCTACCAGATGCAGAATTCTTACCTCTTACACCTTAAAGAATGCAACATTTAGTTGGACCTACCACGTTAAACAGCGTTTCACAGGCAGTATGATAAAGTATGACACATGACTCGGGTGAGGATTTCTAAAGAGGTTGAGAATGAGCTCGTCATACAATACCTTCCACTTTGAAAGAAGTAAGCAACATTGAAAGGAGGGAGGGAGGGGGCAGATAGAGAGAAAAGACCATGAGAGAAAGAAAATGAGAACAGATACCCACACAGAAAGAAAGACAGAGGAAAAGAAGAGAAAGACATACATACTAATATAGGAGGCAAACAACAGAACATTACAAAGACAAGATAATAGACTAGGGTCCCGTGGGCACTGACTGACTTTTAACTGAGAGGTAATCCATCCAAAACAGAAAAATACATGCATGCGCACACACACATATTTGCAAATTCACACTGCATCTGGTAGACACCAGTTAGGTAGCAGGTAAACAAGACAAGACAAAAGGCAAGAAGAGGAAAGGAAGGCTACGTACATCTCCATTCATCAGCTTACAGTCGTCCTCCATTTCATCGGCACTGTCCTCATCTGAAACGTCTCCCTCCTCGGCGTTCTCGTCAATATTGGGAGGCAGCTTCTTACCCTGGCGGAGAAGGAAAGGAACCACTTCACGTTATGATCACAAACAGCTTCTATGCTCATCAAATTTGTTTGTGTTTTATGCATACATTTGGTTTGATTTGAGGTTTGTCTATCACGCATTCTGGAATGTGGAGAATAAGAGACGATACTAGAATAGATTTGACCAGACTAAAATAGAGTAGAGCAAGAAATCAGAGCCAAGCAGCAAAAAGGAACTTGCTTGCAGTCTTGGCTTGCCCACAAGCGCTTGAGCTGTGAAGTTGGTTGTGTTGAAACCAGCCATCAAATATTGAAGCCTGTAATCCCCTTCCTTCCATTCTGGCTCCAGAGTGGGCCAACATGGACACCAGAGAACAACTCCCTTATCCACACCATTGGGACTCAAACGGAGCCCCACAGCGGTAGATGTTTGCAATGAGCAGAGGGTTTGGTTGCTGCCAAAAACTGTGTGAATTATCCTCATATACCTGCTGCTCTGGCTCATATTCACCAGGGACAGTGGCAATGTAGGAGCCAACACCCTCACTGACAGGCCTCAAGAGGAGGGGAGGCACTAGGAACAGACACAACAATGAAGGATGGATGGGTTTGAAATGATGGTAATCGATTCTGTGGTAATGGTTGGGCCTGCTTTCACTGCAGCCGTGGGTTTTTCAGTGAGGGTTAACAAGTGGAGTTGTTCATCCAATGCTTAGCCATCACCCGCAGTCACAGTGTCAAGGAGGCAGCATGCAGCAACACTGTTTGGGTGATAATAGTCTGACATTGGCACCCACAGTGAGGCTGCACCTGGACACGACTGCCTGCTCTCAGTGTTGCACGGTATTGAGAAAACCAAAGTGCTGCAATGCAGACCATGGATATTGCCACGGTTCTTCACAGTGCTAAAATCTGTAAGTGCCATCACAAACAGAATGGAAATTGTACACAAAGGTAGTAGTGATCATGTGGCAGCTGGTAATGGAGCACCTTGGCATGCCAGGTATTGGCACCATGCCTTCTCTTTAGTGAAAGCATCTGGTGTCAATAAACCCTCATTAACCTCGATACTTCACTGCTGCTCCATCCCCAGCCAACAGAGGGGTGGTGCTGCTTATTGACTTGGTCTCCTGCTTCAGCTTGTTCAAGGAAAAATCCACCCTAAAACACTTAAACTATTAAAAGAACCAGCTGTTGGCGATGTACCTTACATTTCTGGGTCCATTTGTGGTATAGCTTTCATATTCCTGTGATTAATTGGCAAAAATGACAATGTAATGTCACAGGATCTTTCCTATAACGAAGTTACCATAAATACAAGCTTCCGCCTGGGAAAAAACATTCACACCATCCTCGTAGAGGTAATTCTAAATATTAAGTATTATTAAGGAACTTTTAAGTAACTTAAGGCTCTGATATCTCCCACCTGACGCTATGGATGGGTGTCAACCGTGGCTGCTGCAAATCTACCACTCCAAGGTAATACAAATAATAATTACCAGTTATATTCACACTAGTATGCTTCTGCACAATCTACTCTTTTGTTGATTAACTACCTGCTGCAGTTAGTTTGGTTGACAAAGCAATAAAGAGTTGCTGCTAAGGAGCTAACAATAATCAAGGGCTTCCCAATGCACTGAATGTGTAATTGCTTCCAGGTCGGAGCAATGGGAAATCTTCCAATCTTTCTGTTTTGTCATCATCTGGGAAATGTAGGAAATCACTCACTGAAGTAAAAGTAGACAAGGCAGGTTGAGGGAAAGTGGGTACAATAAAAAGGTAAACTACAAAATAACTCCTGGAATGCATTGAACATGGTGCAATACCAGCTGCCCATCTGGAAAGATCGATTACACCATCCATATACTTTCACAATGGCCATAGAGAATTTAAGGGCAAATTTGGTAGAAAATGGAAAGGGAAATAATGCTGTGTAATGTTTTATTTTTGATAATGTTTTATCTGCAATTCTCAAGAACAGATTTGGTTGAGCCAGCCATACAGTTGTGTTTAGAAATGTCCAAGAAGATTGATGATTGCCTGGCTCTGTTCACAGACTGTCAGTGATGTTTATACATAAATTGGCCATTGGACACTACAACTCCCACCAACACCAACAGCTCCTGACCTGTGGCCAGCAACACATTTTGACCAATTATCTGTGGTGAACTGGACCGAGGATAATGTGTTTTGGTGAGAACCGGGACCGATGTGCCCAAATAATTAACTGGCCTGCTGTTAGCTATTGCTGCACGGACACACTCCAACCAAAGTCTCATCTTTCATTCTGTTCTCACAAACATAGCATCTTCAAACGCTTTCTGATCACGCCGCATAAAGTCTGCCGTCTCCTTCCTTTGAAGTCTGCTCAGACAGATTAGAAACTCAGCAATCAAAACCAGAAGAAAACGGCAGATTGAAGTGACAGGCTAGCCTAATTCCTCTCACCGAGGAAAATCACTAACACAAACTCCAACTCTACGGGACTTACAGTATAGCCATGCTCTGACTTTACCTTGACGAGGATCCTGCCCTTCAGGGTCTCTGGCGAGGGCAGGTCCCCCAACTCATTGGCTTTGATGTTGGACAGGTCCAATTTGTCCCCCAGGATCTCCATCAGGTACTGAGCCATCTTCTTCTGCTGGGGAACACTACAGTGGTTCTCTATCGACAGGATGACTGGGTAGCTGTGGGATGGGTAGATAACGACATAGGAGAGGTTGGAGGTGTGAGGGTGAAAAATTGGGGTGGACACAGAGAGAATGCATGTCTGATTTATCTGGGATTCTGTATCTCAATGTAAGATTTGATAGCACTGAGACTACTTTTGGGTATGGATTTGAGCCCCCTGTTTTAGATTAGATTAAATTAGATTTTAATGATCCTTGTGGGAAAACCATCATGGATCATTTCAGAAGCTGAGAATAGGCTATAGATAATAAGAATAGAGCAAATACAGAGCTTTGAAGATTATATAACAAATAATTACATCAGAAGACAATATTGAGGATAATACAACAAATAAAGTGGTAATCCTTGACAATCATCTGTCAATCAAACAGTGTGTCCAGTACTGTGACGTCTTTCTCCTTGGATTTTCTGTTGATGAGGTTTGAGTTTCTGTAGGTGGCACTCTTTTCTAGTCTATCCAGCCATGGTGGCTATCGCTGCTCATGTTAACTACCCAGTTCTTGGAAACTGGAAACGTGAAACACATTACTTCCTGTGCACCAGAGGATTCTTCCCAGGAAAGAACAGCAAATGTAAAAGCTTTCATGAATTGGTTATAGGTGCCATATCAATCGCCAATATAGAGTAGGAAAACATTAAACACTTATTTAAATGAAAATTTCAGATTATTATTGAGTGTTGTTGTTGCCAGAATCAGTTTATTTACACTTAAGGCAGATTACAAGGCAGTTTTAATAAGACGTGACTAAAGCAACCAACAGTATTTAAGCTCTTTAGCTGTCAGATTCAGATGTCAGTTTGGTTCAGTAAACCATCCTTCCCTTCCAATGCCCAAAATGTTCCAATGATGTAACATGGTTGGGTGGGTCTGAACACTAGTTTCAGGCCTTTTGACCTTTCCAGGGTTCGCATTGCATCTTTGGCTGTGCTGACAAACAAGAGATCAGTGTTGAAAAGGGCAACACTAAATAGGCTGAGCTTGGAAGAACAGCAATGCTTTAACCGAGGCACTTTGAGCCATTTTAAAGTACATTGATTAAGATGGGCAGACGATTGATGGCCATACAAGTTCGCAAGTTGTGCACTCTTGAAGTGTCCAAAACAGTATTTCAGTCCCGGTCCTCTGTGGATTCCTGGTTAGTATGATTTGGTTTTTATTTTTGTAATTGTGAGGTAGATTCTTCAGTTAAATCCCATGCCAAATTGGGCAATATCTGCACGATCTTGGTAGTATAATTTACACATGACACGACATGATGACTCAAATATTAAATATATGATGACGATGCACGTAGCCAGAGGAATATCAATATTTGTATCGATATTTTCCATTAGCGTGAAGCTTCAGTCATCTGGCATGCAACGCGGTTCTTTAGACAGAGCCACATGCAAGAGCAAACTCCCCATTGACTACGCATCCGCTGTGACGTTTCACACTTGAAATCAGAGAGAGAAGCTTTTCATTCCAATATCATCCCTTTCAGTCATCCGCGGGGCCTTTTTCTTTTTTATAGTCGTCCTGGAAATTTATAGCGTTCTTTGATGTTTAATGCAGCCTTTCACCAGTCTCTTTTCCGCCAATTATCTGTGGAATGTGGTGTACGCGATTTTGTTTTCAAAAACACACATTGGAGCGCATATCCGCACACAGCGTGGCTCCTTTTTTTTTTATTTCACTCGTGAGACAAGGTCTAAAAATAGCGTTTTTCACAGCAACCTCCAGATTGTGTGCATGTCAATAGGATTATCACCTTCTGATGCTGCCTCTGTAATGAGGTGGGTGTCTGGGAGCCTGTGTGTGGGGGTTTTATAAAAAGGTGTGTCTGCGTTTAAACGTCTCTGTATCTGGATAGGTATGTGTGGTATTGTGCCTATCTGCATCGCCACTATGTCAGACAATACCCAAATAACCGCTATGCATTATCCAATTTGTAAGTAACACAGAAGAAAATACACTGTACAAGTAGGCTGTTAAAGTATCTTTCCCCTTAATTTACAGAAACCTTTATTGGTAATTTTTCATTTTAGGAACTCTGAACTCTGAAGAAAGATCTGATCAGATCTTTCTTCATCAGAGAATGATATAAGAACTACAAGTTCAAATAATTTGTAGTTTTTTGTTATTCATCTTATTAAAAAGGTGCTACCTGTAGCATTTTTAAATATCAATACATTGTCAAATTAACAGTCATACTTTGGTATAATTACCATTAACAAATGAGACAATGGTGGAGCTGATTGGTAGCCTTTATCTAATGCCAAAATTAAGACCATATTCCCATTTGCAAAGTGGATTTTGCCCTGGCTCAATTTGCGCTAAAAGAACAGCAGCGTTTTCCTGTTTTGTGACGTAAAGCAATATCCCTTTGTGCCGTAAAGCAATACAGCCAATCCCACAAATCCCAACCAGCAAATTCCTGAGGCACACAATGTTAAATGCAGTGTAGAGGCTGGTAAAGGGTGCCAGTCATCTTGGTGATGGTCCCTTACTCAAAACGCAACATGTCTTGTGGCTGCATTGCATTCTGGTCTATCGAGGCTACTGCTGGTGGAGAAATTGGCTTCTCTCCACTTCGATGGATTTCTCCCTGTATTTGTTTGATTGTTGATTTGTTTGTATTTGTTTGATTGTTGAACATACAACAGTGCAATATGGTGGGTCTAGAAAGAAGCTATCTCTCTTTGGTTCTGGGATGATGTCAAAATCTGACATGACATGATCTCTGGACTCATTACTTCCCCCTATGGAATCGACTGTAACCCGATTACTGTGTAGTCCATCCAATGTATCATAACCCAGTATGGCATTTGCAGTCTTTGTACAAAATGCCACTTTAGCTTCAGAAACTGTATCCACCCTCCATAATGATAGAATGTATTTGTGGCAGACTGGGGGTGTGAGTGTGGTTTAGGCGTTTAGGCTGGATGCAGGAGGGAATCAGGCTGGTAGGCTGGTTCTCCCTGCATCCAACATGGGCTGCCGCCAATTGGGGCTAATTGGATAAGGGCAGCTGGGAGCTGATCCAACGTTTCTGTGTGTTTTTCCAGTGAGTGGGAATGACCCTGAGGCCGGAGCACGCCGAGATGGGGCTGGAAACCCGTAGTGAACGGACCAGTGTGACTTGACTGGTGCTTTTGTTTGAACTATTATTAATAAATACTGGAGTGCCGGCCAGCTTGCGTCCCCGTCTGTGTGTCTGTCACGACCCCGGTTTGCAGAACAATGCACACTGCTGGTCACTAGTTATCCCTCTCTAGAGCTGCAGCCATACTGTACGCCATGCTGCCTGAATACACAGTGTGTTGGAATTATATTATATGAGCTTGTCCCTGTGCCACGTGTGTCTGCATGTACTTCTGCAGCCACATTAGTTGTTTTTTTTCCATGTGCTGATGTGTCTAATGCCGGGTTCAGACTACACGATATCAGGCCGATTATAGCCCGATTCGGCAGACGTAGGGCGTCGGGTCGAGTCGGGAACGACAGGGTGCGACAATCGATCGTTTTATGTTGTGTAGTGTGACATAGTGGACGACAACCGACGCCGCATCTGGGACGCCTCACGACGTCCCGACAAAAGACTAGCATGTTAGAATGTTTTTTGCCGTCCACGACGTGTTGACCAATAGGAGCACGGAGCGCTATAAACAAACATGGCGAAGCGAAAGCGGAATGAAGTTGTTGGTGCCACTAGGTGCAACTATGAAACAGAGGAAAGGTTTGTTGAGCTCTGGCAACAACACCCCTGTGGAGGCTAGCCAGCTAGCTACATTTAGGTTTCACTACAGGCCAAAACATCGTTTTTTTTTAACCTGAAGTTCTCTTTGTAGGATTGACAAGCCCATACTATTCTCTTCATGCGACCCAAGAACGGGTCCACAGTCATTTTTTCTTTTTTTTTTGCCTTTTCGGAACACAAGACAGCTAATATCATGCATACCGCTTTGGACGCCATTGTTTGTTTATATTCTCGTTGCCTAGCACCTGCTTTCCGATGACATCAAGCACGTCAGCAAGTGATTATTGGTCGGTGACCAATGTGTAGTCTGTTATGTCTGTCGGCCAGGACACGGCACGAATTTATCACTCTATATCGCCTAATCCAGGGGTTTTCAAAGTGTAAGACAGTGAGCCTCCCTTCAGAGAACATCAAGTCACCGGGGCCTCCCCCATTTTAATAAAAGGCATAATAATAATAATAATAATAATAATAATAATTACCGCCGTTTACCGCCTTATACTCGTTTGTTACTTTCAGTTCCACCTCGACGTCCGTCCAAACAAAGACATCTCTGCTCTTACTTTTCGCCATTGCTGTTCTTCATAACGGTATTTTTTCTGCAACTAAGCAGAGCAGACAATCTGCTTCCTGTTTACACTGGCACGCGCATGCCCAGTGTAGGTGAATGGTAACGTGTTATGCGTTTTTTGGACGGAGATAATTTCTGAAACTGTGCTATAACATGTGGTTTAGTTTCGAAAACGTATTAGTGTGGATGTAGCCTCAGAGAGGAGGCTATACGGAGGCTACACTTTGTGATTTGTTGAGTGAGTATCTCGATGGCATCAGCTGGAAGGAATGCCAGGCTGCTGCACACGAAAATGAACTCGCTTGACATTATTATGTATGAAACTGCTAATCAGATTTATTTACTTATTAATCGAAGGTGCCGGAACGCCATTCCGGATCGTTCCAGCCCACTTTAACCCCTGTACACAACCCGTTGGTGCGCAATGCTGCTTCCCAACACCATGCGTAAGGGCTGACCCGTTAAGTAAAGTTTATAACACGCTCTGGGAAAAATACACATTGTTCACTCGTTTTAACCCTACCGTGGATAGCCTACATAGCCTTCTCTACCTTAATGGGAGCAGTGAGTCTGCGTCTTGGCTGCACACAGACGGTGGATGCGGGGCTGTACTGATGACAGGAACAAGCGCAGGTCGCCCTCCACCTGCAGCCTCGACCGGTACTTGCTTTTAATCAGATGTTTCGTTTCAAAATAATTTGACACGTCCGCTGTCAGGATTATTAAAATTGAAATAGTATTAAATTCGATTTTATTCTTTTCCAGAAAGTATAAATAATTTTATTTTAAACAAAATATTTCCCTGCTCCCCTGAAACTCTTTGGCGCCCCCCAGAGGAGGCGCGCCTCACACTTTGAATACCCCTGGCCTAATCTGACACAGTGACCATCGTAACAGACAAAAATATCGTGTAGTCTGATCCCGCCATTAGAGAAGTTATTTTCATAAGGTCCTTGTTGAGCTGCTGTTTTATATTGTTCAGCATGTTTACCATCAGCTGTAGCAGGTCACCACTGTTTGCTGTCTTAAGGTGGAAACACACTAGAGGATAATCTGGCGGATTTCAAATTCATGTTGGTTCGTGGCATGAATCTGTACAAATCCGTTGGTGTGTGTCATGCAATGAGTTTTCAAGTTAAGATTTTAAAATATGTCTAGTGTGTAGCAGGCTTTAGCTTTGTAGTAATCTAGATGGCTTGTTAGCCAAGACACTCACAGCATGGAACTAGCACTAACCTAGGTTCACTTATTTTTTATATTTTTGCGTGCCAGATGACTGAAGCTTCTTGCAAATAGAAAACATTGATAAAAGATATTGATATTTCTCTGGCTATGTGCATGTATTCTTCATCACATTAATATTTGATGCTTGCATTAGACAAATCATTCAATCATCCAACGGTTACTAACAACCAATAGATGAGAGGAAATCTGTTCAACCAAACACAGTATAGTTTAAAAAAAAAAAAAAAAAGCTTTCAAACCTATAGCCCTTGAAACCCAAACAACCTTGCAATTGTATTCAAAGCCTCATTTCCCACGTTTTTATTTTTCTCTGTGGGTTTAGAATCAATGAGCCTGTTAGAACAGGCTCATGCGTGTCCATATACTGCTTTGCTTGATTTTCCAATTGCCATCAATGGAATGGCAATATAACATAAAAACATTCCAACATTAAAACGATCTATAAACAGATCGAACGAGAGAGAAAAGAGTGAGAGTGAATGTGTGTGCTTCTGTCCACACTTACTCATTTTTGACAAAGGCGTACTTGTTGATGGTCTCGATGACATCTTTGAAGAGGATCTTTGAGGTGAGGGTGTAGCCATGATGGACGATGGGCTCGCCGTCCTGCCCATCCCAACAGTCGACTGCGCAGAGGGAAGGAGGACAGACACGTGAGCATCACTTCACAAATAAATCACAAATAACTCAAAAAGTAGCTGTTTTGCTTCAAACAATTCATTACAAATCAATTGTGTGCACACATCAGGAGGTTTCTCCCTAACCACAGCTTTTCCAAGTTGATATATCGGTCTAGCCCTAATGTGCCACTTTGATCGGATCCCACACAAGTGTGCATGCATGATGTTTTTCATATCAGATGTCTGACGAGAGGAATCATTCCAGTGTGGTGTGGGAGGGTTTTACTCAACAGATTCAGGTGTGTTAGTCTGTAAAAGCTGTAATGAAACCTGCCTCTCCATGCCTAAATGAGCAGCTAAACCACATAAAAGAATTGAATTAGTCTGGCTTTCAATGGAGAGTTTTGATGTCACATGACTTTTCCACTCATTCATTTATTATAATTTTTGGCATGAAAATGGTCAAATTTCAAGATCAGCACAAAATATCGGCACTGGTATTGGCCTTCAAAGAACCATATCGGTCAAACTCTTATCAACCCTGTCTGTATGCATGCGTGTTTAAGTCCACGCGTCCATGCTGACCTTCCACACAGCGGCAGCCGGCCTGCAGCACCCAGGTGTACATGTCCACTCTGGACTGGGACATGAGCTGGTCGCCCATCAGGTAGGTGTTGTGGGAGGAAGCAATGAAGTAGTTGCACAGCGGCTGGCTCATATCCTGGTTCACCTCGTAGTGCTCCGGGTTGAAGATGTCCCCTGCTGGGCTGCGCATGTAGTTGGTGAAACCTGTGAAGAGAGGAGGTAAACCCAATGGGATGGTTTCTATTTCTATTCTTCCAACTTTTTTTTTGATTCCTGTAGGTGGAGAGGCTTTGCTTTAGATACGTGTCATCTGTAAATTTCACTGAAATGTAGCCCTGCAAGTGGTCATGCAGGTCTATGGGTCAACATAAATGTGTATTAAAAAGGTGAAATCTTTGCCAACCACCCCCTTAAACTAAAAAGGGAAATTGTAGACTCAGCACAGGAACATTTTAATATGATAAATAATAATGAGTTAAGGTCTAAATGGGACAAAGTTAATGGAGAATAGCACTCGATTTCAGCACTTGCAAATTCCTATTCCTTGCAGAGTTGGGGACTGCAGTATTTTGCAGAATCACATTTATTTTAACAATGAGGTAGAAACAGGGTTCACACTGTGCTTGCGGACACACCCAGGCAGAACACACTACTGTACCTTTGCACCTTTGTTGTTGAACCATGAATCAATACACGTGGCTGTTACATACCTCTACATATATTCCACTCTGTATGGTCTTCAATAAGGACAAAGACTGATAAATGAGGCAGAACTACTGACCTGCAGGGAAACATTTCCACAACTAACAAAACACTTATTGATACTATTGAGAGAAAATTCTCTTAATACACCTTGAGGGATTATGTGGATAGCAAGATTGCAAACGTCAATTCGGAGTTTATTAGAAGAAACTGACAGATGGTTCAATTCCAAAGACGAGAGAAACTAAGAGTGCACTTACCATCAATACCCAGAACCCCATGCTTCTGGTTCTCACAGCATGGCTCAAATTTGTTGACAATCTCTAGGCAATGGTCTTTGGTCACCTTGGTCATCTACAAAGTGTAAAAATACAAGTAAAATTAATCAAATATAAACAGCAATAATACATGTTCTCTCGAGGATTAAACCTGTATCCTCCTGTACAAAACTCAACATCGGGAAGCGTTGGTGAGGGTAAGTGAATGATAATCCAATTAGGAGGGCTTCCTACATGCCATTTTTCTCCCCATCCTGCCTGTGGAATCTGATTGTCTGCTCGACAGCTGGCCTTTTAAGCCGCCTGATTCGTCGATCAGATTCCCATCCATGTCAATCATCGTCAGGCGGATATATTTGAATGGGGGGGGGGCAGTGCCAGGCCTCTCTCAGAGTGGGACACTCCCTAATACTGTTTCAATGTGTTTGTGAGCGCTTAAGCCATGGGAGAGAGCGAGGCTCTGGATAAGTAGCTTGGTGGACTTAGTGCTGGGAAATGTGTTTTTACCATAGAATCACTGGCATAACCACCAATTCTCCCCAGTTATGATACTGTCCTCTGGACAGTTAAAAGAAAAATTCACCCTCAAATACACAGTTACATATATACATGAATTTGTAATGTTCAATGCATTCCAAGAGTTATTTTATGATAAAGTGTTGTAATTTACTTTTTTTTTTTTTTTACTTTCCCTCAACCTGCCTTGTGATTTCCTACAATTCCCAGAAGGCTTTTTGACAACCTCCACAGACGGGGCGTGAATTGTTGCATTCAAGCAAAGGTGGGTGTATGGGTATATTAATATTTTGAAAGTCCGATCATTCGACTATGGGTTATACGCGTTTATCATCGTTTATGATGACTCACAAACGTGTCGTGAAAGAAGCCCTTGCTCTTTGATTCTGAGGGACTGGCAACAAAATTTGACTGTTTTAACATTTCCTGCCATCAAACTTCATTGTACCTGTGCTGGAAATATCTTGATGTAATGTTATGTCATCTACGTTTGGGCAGTTATCAAGGGGCAAAAGAAAGAAACACCACCGAACAACAAAATGGACCTAGACATGCAAGGTACATCATCAATAGGTGTTGTTTTGACAGTGTTTTAGGGTGCATTTTCCCTTTAACTCAATGCTGCTTTCGTATCACCATTGATTCTCCATTTTTTTCCCTTCCCAAATTCCCAAGCTCGGAGATTTTAAATGGGGTTACCATGGTGGCCATGCCATCTAACCATCGTTTAATTTGGCCTGCATGGGAATGAATTCTGGCTCGTGTTTGGCTGCTAACACATTTCATTCTCTTTGTTATCAGCTAAGAGAGAAATACAATAAGACACACAATTAATGGACACTCTCGAACAGAGGCTGCAACACAGACTGGAGTCCTACACAGAGTCTTATTTCTTATTTGAGGCACAGAGAAGCACATACAAATAAAGGCAGTAGTTAATGATGCCAGCAAAGACAACTCTCTTGGCGTCCTTTCAAACAAATCGCTTTGCAAAGCTGCCTCCGCTGCTTTCCAATAACACCAGAAAACCCATCTATTTCACAGTGCTTCAACTAAACTCTGAATATAATTTGAGAAAAATACACCCAGTCTAAATTGGGCCGACATCTAGCCATCCCAACAGAGGCTTCTTCCCTCGAAATGACTTCCTGCACATTAAAAGTGCAAATTAGCTGAATAAGCACACATTGGGCGTTAAGAAGAACATGGCATTTTGCTCATTATCCAAGTTTTCTTTTTCAGGCAGTGGTATCATCAGTGCGGATATGTACTTTATCCAAAAGCCCTTTAGAACTTCAGTTGGAGTGTTGTTGATGGTGCTAATGCTAATAACCTTGTAGGGCTCTCATTATCTATATTTCCCCAGCTTCATTTCAAGCCCCCCCCTAATGGTGAATGCATTAAACACCTTGCAAACAATGTTTAGCTTAGCATCAAGGGTTGGGGCTGCCAGGAACATGATGATGCAAAGATAAATATTTACTTGCTCTCATTTAGCCCAGAGAACTTAACGATCAAGCACATTCGCAGCTGAATCTTAAATGAGACACGTTTAAATGCAGCGAGGCTGGAAAGAGGGCTTTTTAGGGGCTGTAGACTTGTAGACGTCACTGTAAAATAAGAATTAAAAAAAGATTATAATTGAATATTTATTGAATATAAACTTTTAAATACATTTGGCACCCACACATGGAGGCATTGTGTGTAGAAGTCTTAACTTTTCAACT
The DNA here is from genome assembly GCA_034670405.1 of Hoplostethus atlanticus. Taxonomy (NCBI): domain Eukaryota; kingdom Metazoa; phylum Chordata; class Actinopteri; order Trachichthyiformes; family Trachichthyidae; genus Hoplostethus; species Hoplostethus atlanticus. The sequence continues at coordinate 139,076 of JAXDDX010000312.1, read as the reverse complement.
GATATTGTGGAAAATACCCTTACAAATGACAACTAAATGTCAAATAAAATGGTAGAAACAGCTGACTGAATCTTTATCAGAGCTACCAGTCCTTTTAGCCCGTTTTAAGCATTAGGCTAATACACGTTTCAATGGTACAGGTTCCCCTCAAATGACTAAGGTAATTAAAGGTAATCTTTTTGTTTTGGTTATTATCAAGACGCCACATTTCAAAGCATTGAAGCGGTCTGAAAGACCCCTCATGAGGGTGAATTGATTCCATTGTCTAGGCAGATTTAGAGAAAAAACCCTAGTTTATCAAGTGCCCTCCCAGGAACCAGGACTCTGGATAATAAAGGCACATAAAAGGCACAAAATAGAGTAAGCGACAGCAGGCGACATGAAGGAAATATAGAGTGGGATGAGGATGATTACAGGGTACATGCAGCCTGGTGGACTCATGTCAGAGGAAGACACACCATTCATTTCCAGCATGAAGCATTGATGTGCTGCAGCTGCCCTTCCCTTGCCCAACCCAGTGACAGGATTTTCTCAGGGCCCCAGGCCAATAAATATAGATTTTTAGCGGCCTACTTGGCCAGTGATTAAAAAATTGATTTTGCCGGTTGTAAAATGATCTGACAGAATGACTAGGAAGCGCTTTCTTCTTTGCGATCGGGAGTGAAGAATGACAACAACGTGGTTTTGCACCGCGAGTACCTTCTGTTCCGCCTCCAGGAAGCGGGCCAGGTCGTCCGTGTCCAGGTGGTCTTTGTGGTTGCTGTAGGTGAGCATGAGCAGGTACAGGTCCCTGCGGGTGGACATCATCTTGTAGAAGGAGCAGAACTCCTCGAAGTCCAGCGTGCCCTGGTTGTCATCTGTGTCTGCCTCCTGCACACCGGGCACAAGTAACAGCTTTAAGTTGTGTTTGTTTTTACAGACATCACTAGGGTTCCCACTGTGGCCTCGATGTAAAGTTGCATGAATTTTCCATGATTTTCCATAAATAAGTCACAGTAGCAACTACATTTATGCTTGCTATGGAGAAAAACAATTTTGCTATATTCCTGTCAAGTGATCCAAATCACTGATATTTCCTGACTTCCCCAAAGAATTTATCAAACTTTCCCTGTCTGGAATACACTCTAGATATATAGAATACACAGAGATTACTATAAGATAATATTTCTCTATACACAAGATCAAAGATGTTTATGTAGACACAGTTCAAATTTGATTTTGTTTTAGTGGTTATGCTTATTAAGTTATTGTACTTTCAAAAATCCATCAATCCAATGTCTACAGGTAGTGTAATATACATGTATGTTGCACCTGGATATATGTTTGACGTCATCTTTATGACCAATCAGGGTCCAGTATTGTGACTGTACTGCCTGTGGGGAATTCATTCAATTAATACAATTTTAACTAAACTACACCTTGTGATTTAGCCTAAAAAAATCTCATCCCATAGTTTAATATGTGTTTTTGCATCGCAGAACACGTAATGACATCAAACTACAGTAGGAATCCACCTTCTTTAAGGACATAGTCACCACATTCTTCTCACTTCACACTATGCTGAAGTGACAGGGAGGGAGGGAGTTGGAGGGACACTGAATCAACCCAAAAGGATAAGGCTATTGTTGCGTACTACAACAAGGTTAATAAGTGCACTGTGGTGCATCACACCATGGCCCATGTAATCCTTGGTTCAGGTTAGTGAGACAGTCTCGTCTATGACCAGCTCCATATGCCACGCAGCACTCGAGGTGACTGCACGCTGTAGAGGGATGACGTCTCTGCTGGTAGGAGGTTGGCCTCTGAGCAAGTACACGCTGGGGTTAGACTAATATATTGGTACATGATATGTGAGGCAGATATTGGCCTTTTATTAAAAATCGGATGCCTCATCCACCTCTGATATGATAATGTAACAGTAATGTATCCCAGAGTTTCCCATACCGTTAAACAGGTGGGGCGGCTAGCCTACCTGCGGTATAAGAATTTCATTATTATGGGTATAAATGAAGTATTTATAAATTCAGAGGGTTTCCCACCCTGCCAATAATTACATTTTGGAGGAAATACTGAATCCTTCTGATTTTTGCAATTTTGGGGGGCCTTAGAAATGGTCAAATTTAAAGTTAAAATGTAAATAAATATCGGCAGCACCTTCAATACAATACTGCTTTCAGCCTTCAAAAAGCAGCTCTCACACCATCAAGTCGTCTGCTGGACATGGCTGATGTACAGGAACTCATGTGACTCAGAAACATAGGACAAACACCTCACATTATCAGAATTGATCATTGTTTTTCAGTACATTACGCTTGCTTCTCACTTTGATGAGTGTGTGTGACACGCTCACACAAGTGACAGGCACAGATAAACACATACTATGATTCATCTGACAATCTTAATAAACACATTAAGGAGTTTGTGGACTCAGAACTTTGCTCTGACCAGACAGCACTGTGTGTTGTGGCAGGATATTAAGTTAACTGGAGTGATATAACATCATACTTGAAAGTTTGTAAACCATGCTTGAAAGTTTGTGATCCCAGTTTTTAAACCAGACAATCTTTATTTAAATTTAAATTTATTTAATTAACCTTTTCTTAACTGAAATGAAGGATCTATCTATATTTACAAATTCCATGTTTTTTAAGAGGAAATTGTGCATTTAGTAAAATACATTTTTTAAAAGAAATTAGTGCTAATGAAAAAATAATTGTACCTCCTCAGTTACATCAAGTTGGTAAGTAGAATTAGGTGGGTAAATAATCAGGTATGAAGTTAACCAATGAAAGGTCAGATCTTTGTGCTTTCTTTTGTGTGTCACTCCCATAAATCCAGGAGAGAAACCTGGTCAGCTTGGTGTTACCATGCAGGTGAAAGAAAAACACTGCTGAGATCTAAGGAGCCTCAGAGGAGCTCAGGAAGAGAGGAGTGAGGGAGCATCAGTCTGGAAGATCAAAGTTTTGTTGAATAAAGAAGGAATGTATATGATATTTATTTGTGCATGTTCTTTATTTGGGATATCTTCAGTAAGATTTGAGGTTTAGATTAGGATTTTATAGTTATTCCTTTATAATATATTAAATAATGGCCACCCCCTGCACAGTCAAAAACTTTCAAGCATGACTGTATAAAGTACCATGCTGTTATTTTTACATCTGATAAAAAGCACTGGTGATGAATACGGACTACCTAAAAACCTACCAAAGCACCGCTTTTGAAGCGCCTGTTAAATTGCATCATTTTTCCACACTGAACTGAAGGAATTCTGTCCACAAGCAACTAAATTCACTTACAGGAGACATCTCAGCCCCAGGGGGTGAACATAAAGTAGAGGTTGCAGAGCCGGAGTCTTTACTGGACAGAAAACATCAATCTGGCCTTATTCATTCCCATTCATTATGTAGGAACTCAGGCACTTAAGCCATTAGCATACTAGTGTTTGCCGTTTTAACACTGAGGTAATATGTATTAATTCATCAGTGAGAATTGCCACTCTCCAATTCGTACCATGCTTTCCCTCCATCCCTGAAACTCTCAGCTGCGATAAATCATTGAGCAAAGCTCTTGCTTGGGTAGCTTCCTCCTCCGTTCTCATTTAGCTGGGCTAGAGCTGCAGTCAACCAACCAGAAAAAGACTGCGCCTGCTATGTACCAACAACACGCTGCAACTCTAGCGTGTAAAGCCAAAAGCTTGGACATGTCTTGAGGCCTTGGAGTTAATACACTACACTTGGCTGGGCGGCCCTTGGAGGACCTGTTAGATGGGGTGTTTTGTAGTAAGCTGGGGGAAAACGTGCTTCCCCAGTTTACCGCTTTGTGAGCAGGGTGGGGTGGCGACGTGAGAGGTGCAAAGAGCTGCCAGAGCCATTTCTCTTGGACAGTGTTTCTCAAAGTGGCATTCAGGGAACACCAGGGGTCCTTGAGGCAGTTCTAGGTGTCCCATTATTTTTTACTATTCACTGGATTATCTTCTAAGCGTTGATGGCGTTGAAGCGTCTATTTTTAATAGACTAGGGTTTGCTGAAATATCAGGACAATATTGGCCTTTTATTAAAAATATCAGATATCATCCACTCAATACCGTCCCCTTCAGATATGGAGGTTCCTCCCTGACCACAGCTAGTGAATATATTTGTATTATTTCATATGTCTGACCAGAGGAATCATTCCAGTGTGGTGTGGGAGGATTTTCCTCAACAGCTTCAGGGTATCAGTCTGTAAAACCTACAATGAAACCTGCCTCACCATGCCTTAAGGAGCTGAGAGTTTTAGTGTCCAATGATGGTCTAAATGCTGTTTCAGAGCCTTTTCCACCCTGATGAGAATAAAATTCTAGGGGAAACACTGAATACTACCCTGAATTTTTTGGCATGAAAATAGTCAAATTTAAAGATACTGAATATCAGCACATAAAAAAAAACTAAAACAGCTATCAGCAGCTTCAACCCAAAAACTACTGGTACTGGTTTTCAAAACCCCATATCAGTCAAAGCCCGATAATGACAGCAGAGCGAGGACGTTTAAGGTCCAGTCCAACAGTCCACAGGTTCGTCTTTGGTGTAAGCAGGTTAAGCCAATAAATCAGTCAGTAGATTTGTAAACACACACGTCTTTGTGCATGTCTACACACACACGGCCAGATTTATTCCTGGTGTGTTTACCCTGTATTACACCAGAGGCCATCTGTGTCCCAGCAGTACCATATGGGTGACCGTCAACAGGCCGCTGAGCTTAGCGTTAGCAAGTCAGCTAGATTCTCCGCAAGGCTGGAGCTAAGACGACACGCCAAAATGCTAATCCCACTTCTGTGTAAGGGTGTAAGCGGCTGAGCTAGATGTTAGGGCCAACATCTGCAGCTTTTACAGCCAGTCAAGAAGTATTTACTGGTCATTCACAATCTGCAGTCTCAGTCTCAAGTGACCTCCTAAGCCAGGGGTGTCAAACCGTGTGCCATGGAGGGCCGAGAGTATGCAGGTTTTTGTTCCAACCAAAGACTACAGCAAGTGATTTCATTGATTACCACACCTTCAACCAGAGAGGAGGGACTAATCAGTGAAATCACCTGGTGTAGTGTTCGGTTAGAATGAAAACCTGCATACTCTCGGCCCTCCATGGCACATGATTTGACATCCCTGTCCTAAGCCCATTTATAGTTTAATTTCATGAGCTAGCCAGCACTGTGTGCAGACCTGTTAAAAAAAGCAATGATCATTATGAGAACCAGCAGTATGTTTTGGACCGTTCTTGCAGTATATTTTTTCAGATGAATGGAAAAGGTTGGAAGGTAACACACAAATGCTTAGACCCCCTTTAAATCTGGCATTAACATGCTTCCTTGGTGATCAGAGTGTAATCAGATACACAACATGAAAATCCATGTGCAAACAACAAAGTGGAAAACGCAATGTGTCTCCAATCCACATACAGGAGCTGAAAATAATCATAAATAATAAGCTAAATAATCTTTTGTGTGTGGATCTAACCAGAAAGCAGATCGCAGATAGGGAACAAGCAAGACGAGGTATTTACTGTCAATTTTAAAGGATGTAAATATTACGAGAGTATAAAATCTGGATATGGAGGTGCATGTTAATGCCTGGTATAAAGGGGCCTTAGATTTCTTTATTCCACTTGTTCACTGTTACACTGACACACCAATGTCCTGGTCTCAGTTGACTCAATCGTCCAAGACATTTCCTTACACTGTGGCCGTCTGCAAATCCCCCTCAATAGTCCTGAATAGTAGAGTGGCAAAAGAGCCCTAACAACATTCAAACTCTGCATGAAATAGCTTTGTGCTTAATGGTGCGGGAGTCATGTGTACATTTATTTAAACATTATGAAGCAATGAATAAAAGGCACTTCGGCCTTCCCCACTTCATTGTCGTTTCATTCAAAGGGCACTGTTGGGAATTGTATATTTGGCCGAGGCAAGATTGTCTTGTCTCGGCAAGACACTGAAATACAATACATTAAGGCCGTCTGGAGGCCTCTTCTACAATACAATACAGGCCTGTTGGTTGCCTTTGATCAATTGGAAATTAGCACAAGAGACATGGTGTTCACAGGTCTAGAGGAAGGTGAGACAGAACTACTTCCACTCTACTCAATTATCATAGGGACGACAGACAGAGGCTGAGGGGGATGAAAGGGTCTATGTAAAATATCACATGGATGTCTGTATAAAGGAACTGTATCTGCTTGGTGTTCTTTAGATTATCCTCGTAGGCAGAGATGCTGCCGGATATTTCTCCCTTTCAGCACTGAACTGTATTAAATACTCATAGAATCCTGAGACGTAGTTTGTTGTTGCTTTCTTCTTACGTTCATCACCACGACCAAGAAATAATTCCTAACATACCATCTCATTGTCTCCGCTGATTGGAGGAGCATCGGGTGAATAGGTCTCGGCGCCGGAATACAGTCAATGTGAGGGTAAGAAAACCTCCAGCAGCCTTAAGACCCGCCTGAACTACCGCTAGGCGACAAAGACAACATGCTTTCGTTCTCTCCCCAAGGACTAGGGGATGAAGACACAATGGAAATTCTATTCAAAAAGAAAGAGAATGCTCTTTCAATAAACACCCACACGATGTTATGAATTGTTCTTGGTCGACTGACTTGACAGCACAGAAGTCACAAACTGCTGTGTAGCACCGTAGGCTAGTATGAGAATTAGATGATGTTACCCTTGCCACCAAAACAAGTAAGCAGTGGATATTAAAAACAGAAAGCAATTTGACTCTCCCATACTATACATTTACATGTTGGCATGTGCATTTTACCACCCACCCACACACACACACACACACACACTATGAATGCCACTGTCACCATAACACTTCCTCCCTTGCCGCTGTCGCCCTTCTGTCATTCATTCCTATTTTTTATACCACCATCTCTTAATTTCCTCTTTAGAGCCGATAACAGCTGTCATCAACCACAACAGACGCACCAACTACTCACTCATCTAGTGCATGTCCATTATATGTATATATATTTAGCTCACTTTTCAAAATACCATCCAACCAAAATACTTCAAAAGAGTTACCTTGAACATCTGTTTGACCTTCTGCCGGGGCAGGTTGACGTTGAGCTTGTGCAGCAGCTGCAGGACCTCACTGATGCTCAAGCTGCCGTCGCCGTTCTTATCGGCCTCCGTGAACGTCTGTTTCAGCCACATAACGGCAGGGCGGGTTAAGGAGCAGTGATGGTGAAGATGCAGGACTTTTGATCTTGAACACGGCTGGTACTTTTTGACGGGGAGTCTAATTCTAGAGCGCAAGAGCATCTATATCAGTGCCTTTTCAACTGAGACAATTTAATTCATAATGTGACAAAAATCTACTGTGATTGAAACTGCCTTCACTTGCCCTCCTTTCAGCAGCCTGTCAACCTGAGTGGCACTGCTTGTACGAGGTCTGTGGTTGGGCCGATGTATAAGTTTGACGATATTGGCCTTTTTTTTGGGAAATTGGATGTCAGCCAGACATGTTGTCGATCTCTGATATGATGGAGGTTCCTCCCGTCTTTTACTAAACCCTTTTGAGGGGTGGCAGTCTGTAAAACCTGCACTGAAAATTGCACCTGCACTCCAAAAATATCAGTATTGATTTCAACCTTCAAAAACCCATATCTGGCAAACTCTAATAGGGTTAATGGACTGTTTGTCTGTGCAAAATATTAGTGAATCTTGAAGGAGTGAGAGAGCGATAATAAGTTAATAAGCAATGTTGATATGTCATATATATGTACTAGCTACATTTCATTCCTGCCTTTCCTCCCTCACCATCACCACCCCAACAAACGGGGTCCTTCATTCCTGTAACTGCTGCTATATAAATCAAGGATATTGGTCGCGGGTCCGTTGCCTCTTGGCCAGGCTGTCCTCGTCACTGATGCCGGCCATCAGGTATTTGAGGCCGGTGATCCAGGTTCGCGCTTCCTCGCCGCTGCCAGACACCAGGTCCAAGGACTCCATGTGCTCGCCGTAGTACAGGCTGAAGCAGCAGTTGGGATCGAAGCAGCCCTCGGCGTAGCGCTGGAAAATCTCCGACCGCTTGCCCTCGCACACCTCCCGAATGGAGTCGATGGAAACTGGTGGAAGAAAAGTAAGCAAGCAAGTAAACGTTATTTTATACCACATTTCTAGACATACAATCTCAAAGTGCTTCACACTTGAACATAAAGCATAAATACATGACACACAATTCCAGTTTGACAACGATGTACACCTTCAAGGCATTTCTTAAAATCAGAGGTGGCCAGTCTAACATTTACAGAGTCTGTTCCAGAGTTGAAGGCACCGTCACCTTTTATTTTTAAACCTTCAAACTGCCACCAGACCCTGCTCAGACAACCTGAGTGGGGGTGACAACAACTCAATATGAGTCGGCGCCTGACCGTTTCGAAATCAATTCTGTACTTGACTGGCGGCCAAAGTAGAGAAGCAGGTGGAGAGGGAGGTAGAGAGGTGAGAGTCGAAAGGGAAATAGTGAGTTGCGGAGAGACGGCGAGAACACAAAAGGTGAAAGAATGAAAAGAGAAAGGAGAGAGGAGGTGGAAGAGGGAGAGGGGAGTGAAACTTTTATGAGGGGGGAAGATGAGACGCGGGGCAGATGGGAAATAAATAGGTACTTTTTGTCCTGAAGTGTAGGTCTAGCAGCCTTCCAGTGTAAGGTTAAAGTCTACGCAACAAAATGAGTGTGCCCCGAGAGCTCTGGGTTTATTAAGACAAAGCATTTATGAGCTTCACCCCCCCAAGACAGCAAGCACACGGTAAGTAATTCCCTTTCTTGTTCAGCCCAGGTGGCAGCTGTTCCTCTTTTATAGCCGCGTAATCCATACAGGGATCAAACGTTATTTACACACACACACGCACGCACGCACGCACGCACGCACGCACGCATAATGCAGTGATATAGTCATGCACTCATCCATGCTACCTAATGACCACTTGCCAACATCCAACATGCCGCTGCCGTGTGTATGCTCCCATGTGGCTGTCAGTATTCTCTAGAAACCCTGCATGTGTATATGTATAGGTGTGTGTGCCTTTTCTCCATTGTGGCCCTTTCATAAATGATGCAGAATACAGTTGTTATCTGGGAGCTAGATGTGGATGACCACCTTCAGCATTGGCAGAATTTTAAAGTGCACTATGCTATTGTTATACTCATCGGTTTTGTTGAGAGCAGCGGTCTCGGTTGCACATTTAGTCAGTCGATGCATCATCTTTCTGTGCTGATGTGTCTAAGAGCCTGTAGTATTTTCACTAGGTCCTTGTTGGACTGTCACGTCTGATGCCTGTGGTAACCTTTACAGACCAGCTGATACTCTTGCTGACGCTAGATTTCACCGCAGTTGCATTGCAAGATTGATTTCTTTCCTATTTCACATTTCTCTACAATTCAAATTGCTTGTGGAGGCGTTTAGCCAGCTAGGAGATGATTTCAAGTTTCCTGGTAAGGTAAGTCGTGTCATAAACTTAATCTTAAAGAAAGAAGAAAGAGTCCTCTGATTCCTTTTGTGTGACATACTCTGTATAAGAATAAAATTTAAAAAAAGTATGGATCATATGGATTTGCATTGCCAAAACGTGACTGGCGACTTATGAAATATTATCCAATGGCTAGGTTATGTTGCCCATCATTGACAACTTAGACAAAGTGGCAACAGTGTCAGATGCAAGTCGTTTAGAGTGAAAGTTTCACTTTGTTTTTTGTGATGAGGGCCTATGGTCTCCTTCTGATTGGATGAAATGCGACAGATACAGGAGACACAAGCAAGCAAAAATATGTCAAATGGAGTCAGATGCAGCCCCCATTAAAATTGATAATTACCATTATTAAAAAGGTAGTCAGCTTGGGAACAAATTTGTAGCTGGGAATTCAGCCAGCAGCTGGAATACACTGAATTTACATGTTATGCACCCCAAAAAACTGGGCAGATTGTAGTTTTTTGTTTTGATTGTTGGCTTTCTGTTGTGGTTGTTGGCTGCTGATCCAGAACGGGCAGCATGCTGCCAGGAGACAATCTCCATCCAAACAGTATGTCACTATAAGACCAGGAGCCCTTAAACAAGTATCCCCTTTGCATTTGGCCCAGTAGATGCTGTGTGAGGAGCCTCTGGACTGAGGCCATTGATATATTGCGCTAAGCCAAGTGCCAGCAAAAAAAGCAGCCGAAAAAAAGATTGTCGCAACCTTCTCCAATAATTAAGAACAAGCAAAAGCTGCTCTGTATTTTAAGATGCACGGGTGAATTTTACTTTGGGAAAACAGGAAAAGCCTCAGAAACAACATTTAGACCGTCATGTGACACTAAAACATTCCATTGAATTCCATGGTTCAGCAGCTCTTTAAAAAGGCAAGGTGACCCAACCCACTTATTCACTGATTACTGAACAATAACGTGAATAAATGGAAAGAAAATGTTTTATTGCAGGTTTTACAGACAGACACTCAGTTGTTGCATGGATTTATTTTTCCCAAAGTTTCCCTGGTGCACTCTAGATACCTTCTGCCATTTCAGTGTCTGTCACTTTCAGTTTGTTGCATGTGTGTTGGCAGACACTGGTTGGGCAGATTGAAGTTGATGAATAATTGAGACTACTTAAGAAGCTTATTAGGTCCAGGGCTACAGAGAAGGGAGATCAACAGGAAACTGAACCCCCTAAGCCCCCACGAGACGCCCAGCCATACTGGCTCAGCATAAACAACTATGGGATGCTGCTAAGAAATCCATTTGCCTTACACTATATAATAAAATACTGCTAGAAATTGTTGTATTTGCTTGTTGCAGATGCTGTGCAGGGGGGGAAAATAGATTTCAATTCTGAATAGCTCTTTCAGCTTTGAGGAATTGTGTAGGGATGAATAAATATGAATCTATCTAGCAGTCCTTCAGTCAGTCAAGCTTGGTTGGGGATAGGAGGGGGGCTGAAGCATTGTTTTCCCTCAGTCTAAACCAGGGATGGACAACCATGTGCCACAGAGGGCCAAGAGTCTGGAGGTTTTCACTCCAACTAAACACCACACCAGGTGATTTCACTGATTAGTACAGTTTCAACCAGAGAGGAGGAACTAATCAGTTAAATTGCCTGGTGTATTCTTTAGTTGGAATGAAAACCTGAATAATCTTGGCCCTCCATGGTACAAACAAGCACTTTTAGTGGACGTACTTTGATCGCGCGCACAACATAGATAGTAAATAAACACTCGACACCAGAGATGTGATCCAAAGCTTCTCAGTAAGTTTATCATAAAGCTCATTTGGCAAAAGAAAAATGGGCGCAACTGTGAAGTGGGACAAGAAAATAGGAGTGCGAGGCAGAGGTGTGATGCTGAGACAGCGATAGGTGGCTGGCATAACACCAGCTCCTCACAAGCGAGCGAACGCCCGACAATATCGCTGCGGAAAATGTCTTGATGTGTACAAAACGGCAAACAATCAGCGTTCAGTGTTTTATTTTGCTCTCTTTCCCATGTCTTTTTCCTATATTTTGTTTTCATGAAAATGAGTGTCTTAACCATAATTGGAAAAGCATTTAATCATTTGCAAAACTGTATGCAATATAATGTAATTCTCTAACAATATATATTTAATCAGTTCTGCCAACTGTAATTCTTAATATATAGTATAAATAAATAAAATACAATGTTGTATGTTAGGAACCAGTATAAGGTTGATAGAGGAGGGAGCAAGGAGATGTGAAGTACTAAAACACCAAGCTCGTCCCATTCCTTTGCTTTAAAAAGGAATAGGGCTGCCTATCAGAGGTCAAATGTTGGATGTCCCTAAACTTCCTACTTCTTAATGGCAACAAAACTGAGATGTTGATTGTAGGACCAGCTAGACATAGGCATCTGTTTGAGAATAGTACTACATTTTGATAGTTGTGTAATCTCCCATATGTGTAACATATGAGTCCATATGTCAAAAACCTTGGGGTAAAATTCAACCCTACCCTCTCATTCGAGTTGCATATTAAGGAGACCACTAAAACAGTGTTTTATCATTGTTTTATCAAGATTCAACCCATGCTAACAGAGGCAGACGCGAGGGCCTTTGTATCATCGAGAATCGACTATTGCAATGTCCTCTTTTCGGTGCTTACCTACTGGGCACGCTAACAAACTCCAACTGGTCCAGAATGCTGCTGCCAGAATCCTGACCAAAACTAGGAAATTCAACCATATAACTCCCATCCTATCCTCATTACACTGGCTACCAATTCAGGCCAGGTGTGACTTCAAGGTGCTTCTACTTACATATAAATCAATACATGGGATGGCACCGTCCTACTCATCAGATCTGATTAAACCATATAAACCGCCATGCGCCCTCAGATCACAGGACGCTGGCTACCTGTCTATCCCAGCTACCTGTCTATCCTAGTCAAAAATAAAACTGCAGGTAACCAGGCTCCCCATCTCTGGAACAGTCTGCCTGCCTCAATCAGAGAGGCAGGCTCTATCGAAGTCTTTAAGTCAAGGCTAAAAACCCATTTATTCTCTCTGTCATTTGACCAGCCTTGAGGGAGTGGCTCAGTCTCTTCTCAGAGTAAGGCTAGACCAGTTAGCTCATCCTAGATCAGGGTCCTGCCGATGGATACTAGCATCCTGCCTACATGTCCTATTCTCCTGGTCTACCTGCTCCTGTCCACTGACGCTGGTCATGTTTGTCTGTGTGAGTGAGAGTGTGTGTATGGGTGTGTCTCCTATCTGTTCCAGGCTGCAGCTTGGTAGAGTTGGCTGTGTGGTCCCCCCACTAGGACGATGCTGACTGAGCGGGCGTTTGCGTTCATCCTATCTGGGCAGTGTCTGAGTGGTCCCCTAGTCCTATGATGACACTGACTGAGCTACTGTTTGCTATGATGCCCCATATCAGATCTGGATGTCCCACTCAAATAAACATTTATGCATCGTGTATACGCTGCTTGCCCAAACTCGGCATCTATTGCACGCCCAACCGTCCTGGTAGGGGGATCCCTCTCGGAGTAGCCCTAAAAGTTTTTTTGGGGAATTTTTCCTTGTCCTCTGTTGAGGGTCTAAGGGATGTCGTGTACTAACCATTTATTGTTTTCACACGTTGGGCACTGTGAAGCCCTTAGTGATTAAGGGCTATACAAATAAAGTGTGATTTGTTTAAAGTTGGCATTGACCAGGCAGAGATGTACCAATTAAATTCAATTGATTTTAAGATTAGTCTAATTCATTTGATAAATTCTTCCTCTGAAAACTCATTGGGATTATTGTAAATAAAACAGGAAATGGCATTTCAAGATGTAACAGTTCAACATGTAACAGTTTAAACAGGATGCTGGGGCAGGATACAATGTCTCAAATATTTTGTCTTAAATTCACAATGTTCATGTTAATGGCTAATTCACCATATCATAACATACACCTATTAAATGATAAATGCCCAAAAACACAATATATATATTTTTTTTCTCAATATCAAAATCCCATAACTTTTACTTCCAGAGAAACTTCCTTTTCCTAAGACACCATGCCCACTTTTGAACAGTCCCTCCCCGTGTTATGTCCCAAAATCCTGTTTCAACCAGAAATGCATCACATTACAGAAGCAAGACATCATCAAAATGCTGTTTCAAGAAGTGATTTTAAAAAGGAAGCCACTCACTCTTGGCCTTCTCATTCTTGCGTGAAGGCCTCCAGCGGATGCAGGACTTGTGGTCGTCCAGGTAGAAGTACCGCACCAGTCCCTTGGAGCCACCGCGGAGCTTCACCATCTGGGTCCCTGTCTGCATGGAGCCCATACATTTCTCCACTGGAAGCAACACACAAGCCAGACAGAGAAAAATGGTTGGAAAGTTGTCAGCAAGAACCGCTGGTGTGTGCGCTTGGATGGGAAAAGTGTGCGGCAGACAGAGTGTGTGTACAAATCAAATCATGTTTGCGTTTAAGAATGAGTGTGTGTGCGCTTCATCAACAATCTGTCTGGGTTACAGACCAAAAAAAACCCCACATATTTTCCATCCATATGCACAGACACTGATGCACACCAAATACATTGGATATGGCTGCCGCCGCCGACAGGGCTTTGCTTGTCCCGTGGGAGGAAGAGAAAGGGAGAGAAGGCAGAGAACAGCAAGAGGCAATTTCTCCCTAACAAGACCTTTTCGCACTGTGGATAAATGGGTTAAAACAACAACAGGTAAACTAATCAATAAAACATGGACCTGGTTTAGATGTGAGGACCCACTTTGCAGCCCGAGTTGTTTTTCAGGAGTATTTCAGGAGTCAAATGATACCAAGAATAGGACTCATTTAATGAGAGGTCCCAAAATATAGAACGTCGACAGTGAACACCCGCTAAGTGTGTCATTGCCATCACTTTGGGGAGAATGTGACAGCTCCTCCACAGCAAGCTAATGATGTGGGTATTCAGCCCAGACATAGCCTAGCTGCTGTGGACAGCCACCTGTTGCCAGCACCCTACAGTTAAATGCCACGAGGCCACATTATCAATTATCAGGTTGTCAGTCACTTCCAATCAAACAGTCTATCTGGGGGCGAAAAATTAGCTGTGGTCCGAAATACACACTCAGCAGACATTTCTAAACAAGGCCAGTGAATCGCTGACACAGGCGACAATGCAAAATGTCTGTGGTGTGAGTAATGCTGCAATGCTAACCCTTCCTGTTAAGTTTTCTACTTGGAAGAAAAACATTCAGCTGAGCCAAAAGCTTTCAGATATAAATACTACTAGAAAATACTGTTACCTCAGCTTTCAGATGGTAAATACTACTAGAAAATACTGTTCCTTAGCTTCCAGGTGGTAAATACTACTTGGGATCTCAGGGTTTGGGAATGGACCCAGATCACATCAAGCACATCATACCTGCAGTCAATGATATATTCATTTCAAATAAAACCAACAAAATAAACAATTGTCATCACAAGTCACTTTATGACCACAACTCCTAAAAAAGCCACGTCAGGAAACAGGAAACAACTACTTGCTGGATTTTTGATTTGTGGTTAACATTATGATGTTTGGTTTGCTGTAAAAGATGAACTCAAATGAATCATAAAGTGCATGTGTGTTAAGTGTGGAAAAACTGATCCACACACACACACACACACACACACACACACACACACACACACACACACACACACACACACACACACACACGGGTACTGTTAATGTAGTTCAGTCCTATGTTCCTAACCTCTCCTATCGAATTCCTGCTCAGGACTGTATTGTTGAGGTGCAAACTCCCGAGCACTGCTGCAGCACGACGTTGACAATATACACATGTAGGCCAACACTGTTTTCATTACATTATGCCCTGTGGAGCTTCCTCCAAATTCCACCCGTCCTTGGGGACACCGGCAGGACAGGCTACACGTGTCGGATCGTCCTTGCTGATCTTTGTTGAAGAGTGAAAGAGAAACATTGTGTTAATGTCTGCTCCACTGCTTCGCCCCTATAGACCCGCTGTCAAGGATTTCTGACTCAATGCATTGAGGGTGTCAAACAACTACAGCATGCTGCCATATGATGCATTGCAAGCTCTGAAAACCTCTTTAAAGCAGGGTGATAGTTAGCTTGTAAATACTTCTAAAGATCTAAAGAGAACTTAAAATTGATTCAACTATATATGGACATGAGTCAGCTTTTGACATTAGATGATCATTTTCATGGTGACAAAGACATGCAGCCTGTAAACTAACAGGGTGAAGTAATTGGCAGTGTACAGCAGCTGAAGCAAGTGCAGCAGACCTTTGACTTTTCAGTTACCTTGGCACTAAGCCAGAAACAGACTGGGAGGGGGGGGAGTACTAATCTATGACATGAGCTGCTGTAGAGTTCAGTAGGAATGACAACCTTGAGTCTTGTGTCATGGTGGCACATGGTTGAGAACCACTGCCTGATACCAATCCATGTGGCTCTTCAGTGCCACAGTCTCCTGACAATAATCACACAATAGTCCCGCAGCCAACATCTGCTGCTATTGCTGCCTGCGCTGCTCTCTGTGGAGGTGGACAAACAGACCAAAACCTCACTCTGACCATGCTCGGCACCCTGGGGTCCTGCTCAGGTCCCACCACTGTGTGTGTGCCCTTTGCTGATATTACATTCCCTGGATGGCCCCTGGATGGCCTATTCACCAGACTGAAATGAGAGCAGCAGACAGAGTGAGAGAGAGAGAAGTTGTGAGGGAAACAACAGAGCAGTAAATTGAGTAAATTTCGCTAGCACGGTAAGCGGCGAAATCTAATCAAATCACAAAGAGGCTTGTTTGAACGTGGGCCATACTCAGGTTGTGGTTGGCAATTAACTTAAGGATGATGAGGCGGGGAGGGACGGCATGTTATGCCACATTCAACCCTTCGTGAAGGAACGTAGACACCTTCCTAGTTCAACGAGGAGTGTCACATTATGAGTGGTGTGGGTCGTGGGTCAACCATACTGTGCGATATGGCACGTTGACTGAATGTAACACTAGAAATACCAAGTCATGGTCAAAATCAAAGCATGTGGGCAAAGCATCACCGTATAGCTGCAAAAAAAATATGAACCTTGATTTCAACTGCTACAGCCCCATGGCACTATGAGGTTGCATTCAAAGAAAAAAAGAATATCCAAAATTCTATATCAGTTGGAATCTATGAAAGACACCACATACATGACTTATAGTGGAGACCACCACACATTCAGCAGTAAGTGGTGAGGGGAAAAAATCCCTTTGACCTACTTCAGCCCAGCTTCAGAAAGGTTACTCATAGCCCATGGAAGGCTGATTAAGCCTGAATAATCAAGGCTCTTGTAATCAATTAGCCAACAGTCCAGTGGGTTGGGACTTACTGCCCACAGTTGGCGCCAAAGCTCCAGGAGGCTTAACGTCCTTACCACCTACCGACCAATTAAAGGTGCTAGTCCTCTAGGCCAGTGGTTCCCAAACTTTTTCAAACCAAGGCACCCCTTCATAGTCGATTTCTTTTCATGGCACCCCCCACCCCCCCACCCCCTTTAAGCTAAAAATGACACCATGAATATGTTATAAGAATGTATTTTAATGAACTGGCATCAATATGAAGTGAAATAAAATAACTTCTTAAAATGAAACATTATTCTCAACCACTCAGCTAATGATAAGAAAAAATAGATGTCAACCATTTTGATTGACTTGTTTGAACTAAGGCTATATTTGTTGCTGTGTGTGATTTATGCAGATTTACAGATCAATGTTTAACTTAAAATAATAAATAATTATGTTAATTGGTAAAAAAAAAAAGTGCATTTATTTTGCTTTGTTCAAAACGTAAAATAAGCCTACTTTTTA
Source organism: Hoplostethus atlanticus (assembly GCA_034670405.1). Classification (NCBI taxonomy): domain Eukaryota; kingdom Metazoa; phylum Chordata; class Actinopteri; order Trachichthyiformes; family Trachichthyidae; genus Hoplostethus; species Hoplostethus atlanticus. Next base: position 121,750 of record JAXDDX010000312.1, on the reverse strand, counting down.
GGTTAATAAGAAAAACAAAAAACGAAAATAACTCCGCGTATGGAGCTATCAGGCATTTTAGTGGGAGTGTGAGCCTGCTGTTGAGAGCACAGTCTCTTGATGCAGGGAGAGATTGAAGAGAGCGCAACGCGTAGATCTGACTCCACTGACAGGCGACGCCTTCTCTTGCTTTTCACGTATGTCAGGGATGAGAAAGCCAGCTCACACAAGTATGATGTTGGGAACGGCAATAGCACACTGATCGCGCAGTTTGCCAGAGATGGATATTCGTATCCCACAAGCAGCCAAAACTTGTCCGACGACATTTCTCCAAACTTCAATTTCAAAGTGCGATCCATTTTCAGTTCTGCAAGTTCTTCCTGGGCTTTGATTATCAACTTCTTTGCTGATTCTGATGATCGGGAGTTGGAAGGATCGCGGATCCAGTCATAGTCTTCATTCTTCGAAGCGGGGAAATAACACTCAAACCTTTCATCCAGCGTTTTCAGATGTGGCGCTATCCCTTTGAATGCGCATTTTAACAGGTTTTTTTTTTTAATATGAACGATTTCGATGTTTATTGCTTATTTCTTCTGTTTTTACAATGACATGTTTCAAATGTAATATAAAATGTAGTTCAAATGTAGCCTATTTTTATGTGATGAAACGTTATTAAATAGACAATAAAATATGGAAATTAACAGATCTTGCGGCACCCCTGGCCAGTCATTACGGCACCCCAGGGTGCCGCGGCACCCACTTTGGGAACCACTGCTCTAGGCAAATAGCTGTTTGTGGTAATATGAAGGGGAAAGGGGCCAGTCACCTGTTTGGCTTTCAGGAAACCAAACGAAACAAACTATTAGAAAAATGGGCTGAGTAAAGACGCTACACAGAAGCTACAGAGTAGAAAGAGTACAGACGGAGCAAGACAACCAACGGCAGATAGAGGGGAAAAAACAGGAGAGGAGAGAAGAAAGAGTCATTAGAGAGAACAGACAAGAAAAGAAGAACATGAAAAGGTTCCCAGCGCATAGTGGACGCTGATTCAAAGGCTTTTTTCCTAGAAGAACAAAAAGGTGAGTATGATAGTGGCAAACACTTGGCGGGAGGGAGGGAGAGAGACTCTAAAAACTCTTTATGGACAGGGGTCTGGGCCCTGTTGCCATGGTAACAACATCAGGGTTAAAGTGCATGGTGACGTGGAGAAGAAGCCCATAGTGGAGGAATACTGGTTGTTTTATCCAGTGGTGAATTAATGGAAGGCTGCTTTTGCCAGGAGCCTTATCAACAATGATCCGTCGGCCAATATCCACGTTCAAAAACAAGATTTTAACAAGGAAGTACGAGAGCTTGCCGTTTATGCACGAACATCCCATCACCCCCATGCATAAAACACCTAATTTCATTTCGCTGGAGCCTCAGGAATAATCAACAGTTATGTTAACAAGTTCTTGAGAACAAAACACATAAAATTGAAATTGACTGTCTGCTAAAAATGGGAGTGATTGAAATAACACTCAAAGTGCTTAAGTGATTTTGCCCCATATTTATCTGCATAAGCTGCAGATGAGGAAGTGGGAGGGGGGGGGGGGGTGGACAAATGTAATTTTCAGCGAGGGCCGCATCATACATCATGCTCACCCCAACTGAAAAACTAATCAAAGTAATTACAGTGGCGGAAACGAGCACGCAACAATGACTAGCAGGCTCCATTAAATTCCAGGCCTCTCCGTCTCCTGACCTAGTAATAACGGATGGCACTTTTAACATGATGGGACGGCAGACATTAGTAGTTTCAATATTTAACTGGCATTAGTCGTCCTGCTGGTAGCCACAGCTGCTGCGGCTGGGTTAAGGCAGGAGGCAGACAGTAGGCGAGGGGGCAGCTTTCCACCAGAAGGCAGCTGTGAGTGAGGCCAGGTAAGGCGGGCTGTGGTGAGTGGGTGTCGCCGCAGTGACGTGGCAGGATGAGCTGGATGACTGCTGACCCACTAGGAGAGCAGTGTGGGTAAGAATATGGGACACAGGGGCGGAGTTAGCTTCTCTTTCTCGCCGTCGGGGCACCAGGTTAAGCCCAAAGGGATTGTCTGGACCCCATATGTCACACACACACAAAGTTGAGCAAAACCAATAATGGGTTGAAAGGGTGGTAGTCAGCTAGGAGGTTAGAGAAGCAGGCTTATGGATGGTTGCCAGTTCAGAGCATGGAGCTCAGTCAACTTTCCCTGAATAACTAAATGGTAAAACATAAAAACGCTTGTGTTGAAGCTTTCAGTCACTTGTGTTGCACCATCCAGTGCAGTCTTACTGAAACTACCCATCTACTAGGGAAAATTCACTAAAAATGTTTCGTGCTATTGGCATGAGACTGTACAGACTTGTCAGACTGGTGCCCCATTCACACCCGCAATAGACATTTCTTTTCACACTCATCACAGCAGTAATAGCAGTAATTCTGTCATACCATCAACTTCCAGATTTTAGGTTGTTATGCGGGTTATCGTTTGATAATAATTAAAGCTCTTTTCCAATATCGTATTTAATTGATCGGTTCATGATCATGATAAAAAAAGGTATTCTGTATTCCCCCAGAATTGTATTCTTGTTAGGGTGGGAAAGCCTCTGAAACAGCTTTTAGACCATTATGGGAAACCAAAACTCTCCACTGAACCAAAGACTAATGGAATTATTTTAGTGTTAGCAGTTCTTTTAAAGCAGGGGGAAAAAAACACTTTACAAAAGACATTATCGAACAATCAAATTAATAAAACGTGCAAAGAAAACACAATGGCATTGCAGGTTTTAACAGACTGTTTTTGCAGCTGTGGTCAGGGAGGAACCGCCATCATATCGGTGGAAGACAACACTGACTGGCCGATATCAAATATTTAATGCAAGGCCAATATCTGCCCGTTGTAAAAATCAGTCTAACCCTACAGGACACATCTAAACCAAGCTTACCCATGAAGCCAAGTCTCCACTTTGAGAAGGCTATAATGCTGCTGCCGCCTATCCAGAAGAACTGTTCCACCAGGTGAGACAGGGAGGCCTGCTGCTTGCTCTTGCACCGGGCCAGCACCTTCCGTTCGTCCTTGCCATTTCCTGAGGAGAAAGCCCCTTTGGCCGGAGGTGCGGGCTTGTCTCCGGTGGCGGCGGTGGCCGAACGCATCAGGGCCGAGGACACGGTGCCGGTGGGGAAAACGTTGCTCATTACAGACGCGCTCATTTAGAACAAGTAAAAAAGGGTCAAATTTGTTTCCTGAACATCAAGAGGATATGCCCCATTCGAGGATGGATTCTAGGTTTGGGCAAGTTGGGTATGAGAGATGGACTTCTACTGCAATTCGCTGATGTCTTTTCGAGCAACACGTTCTTTTTCACAGACGCTTTAACATTCCAGATCTGTGAAAAACCCCAGAGAGTAATGGGGCCACTGGTGATTGCCTTCCCAAGCTCCCAAGAAAGATCAGAAGACAAAATCTCGCCCACAAAAAGAATCCCTCCGTTTCCAAATGATAGCAACAGTTGGTCAATAATCTTGCGTTCTCTTCTTGCCGCGGCAAACCAGCTTATTGCACTGCCATCTTCTCTTCAATATCCCTCCATCTCAGAGACCAAAGAAGCGTGCCAGCATCTTTAAGGCTACGATTTATCTTCATGCAGTGCCATTGTTTGTTTTTTCCCCCTTTACTCAACTAGGGATTCCTCAGTGGCTGGCTTCTCAGAAAAGAGAGAATGAGGGTGTGTCGATGGAAAGCGGAGAAGAGATGGAGGACATGGACACGCAATCCGTTAACTGTGCAACATGTGTTGGACAGGCAGCAATCCTAAATCCCTAGGAAGCGGTAATCCTGGTCTAGGAGATTTGCTAAATGTGTGGAGGGAAACAGAATGACATAGAACAAGAGAGAGGGGAAGGGAGGGCAGGAGAGCCGCTTAATATAGATGAAACATTTTTTTCTGTACAGAGACCCATTAAAAAGTCTGTTGCATCTCAGAAAGTGTTTCATTTGAAGGCTACTGGCAGATATCAAAGTTATGACATTCCCCACACCTGTCTAGTCTTCATACAACCCCAGCTGAGCAGCACATTCAAAGCTCCTTTTATCATTTACCCATTACTTGCTCTCTCTTCCTGGCAACACCATCATTACACTTGGAAAGCCGGATTCCAGTCCTTGGAGGGCCTTTGGGGAGAAAAATTACCCTTCCCCTTTCCACATCTAAATGCCAGTTTAATTGCTTTCAACACACAAGCGCTTTACTTTCTCTCTGTTGTCCTTTATCCACACATAGCCAAGCAAATACAGCAGTTCTCTTTGGTGTTGTTTCAATACAACTTCAATACCACTGCGAAACATTGAATTCAATACTGAATTCTAAAAATGTTCCAATACTTCCACTGCTCCATTTCAGCGTCACCCACAGAGAGCATTTATGTGCAGATGCAATAGTTAAAAGAAAAGGGAGGATTGGAATAGACAGAGCTGCAGTCTGGCTCTTGATGCATTACAGCAGCCAGTCAAACAGATGAAAACATTCAACAGCGTCAAATTGTCCACCACGTCTAGAACTGGATCCCAGTCCACCTAAACTGGTTGAAAACTGGCACCAGGAGCCAAATATGGAACTGTTTGGCTAATTGTACACTAATACAATCAACTCTTTAGCAAAGAGATTCTGTTCTTTTGGTAGGACATGAATGCAGCAGGAGGGGGCTCTTCCTGAAATCCTACAAAAGTCGCTATCCTGTAACAGCAATGCAGAAATCTTCGTGGATATTTCTGCTGAAGATCTCGTCGTGCAAAACCACCACATCAACAAACCGAACCGATTACGCATGCATTTCTCAGGGCCCGACATCTAAACATATCGCATACAAGGCCCCTGGGGAGCAAAAAGAGTTCAAGAGCATGTAGAGTAAACCTCTAAATGAAGGAAAGCAGTGCATCTTGCAAGCATGGGGATAAATGTGATAATGGTGATACCACCTTAAGTACTCAAAAGCTTTTCAGATGTGTGTGTGAGAGAGAGATCAAGTGAGCCAGCATACAGTGCAATACACACCCACTATCACAAACTTTTGTGCTGTAGAGCAGTGTGTCATCAAGGTGAAATAGGCTACAGTCTCACCAGGCTGTGTGCTCAGCTCACTGCCACCTGGGCCCAAAATGCAACCAAAATGGGTTTTTGAAGGTCGATACCGATACGGACATTCTTGAATTGAAGCTCAGTATTCAGTGTTCAGTGTCCCCCACAATTGTGTTCTTGTCAGGGTGGTAAAGCCTCAGAAACAGCATTTATATGGGACACTAAAACTCTCCACTGAAGCTCATGCATACTTGAATGAATCTGATCCAAATGTCTCATTAGAGTCAATTCAGGTTAAGGGCTTCCCATAGACAGCCAGTGTAGTATTGATCAATTCTACAATACATATGTAATAAACCAACCTGCTTCATATTGGAGGTGGACGACAGTGACTGATTGGTGCAAGATGTTGAATACATGACCAATATCGGTGCCCATGTATCACCAACCCTAAGCAGGACCACAGAAGGGCCACCACATTGCCCTGTTACAATATAGATAGATAGATAGATAGATAGATAGATAGACAGACAGATAGATATACTTTGCTGATCCTGGGGGGGGATTCTGGGGTTGCAGCAGCATACCAGTATCACAAAAAAATATACAAAGTATCAAATACAAGGCCTAAATACTAGAATACACATGAAGTACAACTATTACTCTAACCTTTCTTTTCCACATTGCCACGTTGATAATCCTTTAAATTACATTCCGACTTTCTCCTCAGATCACCAGTGTAATCCAGCCCGCTGAAGAGGCTAAAAGCATTTTTTACCAGCAAAAAAACCCCTCTAATATTAAGCAGAATTTATCCTTCCCAAGCATCTATAATTCATCAAAGTGCTCGACCTAAAATTGTGTGTAGTGATCCAGATTAGAGCTGTGTGGTCTGTGTTGACTGCCCCCCCAGTAGTCTATGTGTGAGAGCACACCAGGTTGTAAAAAAAGATAAATAAAGCTAGATTAAGTCATCTTTAATTTAATTGGTGTATAACCCAATAAAATATGACTCAAGGCCCTTTCCTGAATCCTCTCCTCAATTCGTCTTACATCTCGTGCACAGAGCAGGTCTTACATCAATACAAGTCCAACTGTTATTTCCACAAAACACCGTGGAGGGCGGCAGCGAGCAGTGTGAACTAACTCTAAAAATTGAGGCTTTAATAATATGCCATGGCTCTACATATGCCGAATTCACCAGAACAAGCGAACGGTGGGTAAGAAGTCTTAAGTTGTACGTTACCGGAGAAGCACATTTGCCGATTAGCAAGCAAACGTTAAATTGCCAGATTTTGAGTGGAGCTTGGCATAGCCTCCGAAAGTAACGTTATCGGACGTAGAAGCATACCGGGTTATCATAGCGACGTTAATACCATTTAAACTGAGGAGAAACAAAAGTTATGAGGAGGGGAAAGGCAAGGAGAAAGAGTAAATTGTTGTAAACTCACCATGGCCCCGATGTTTGGGGCGTTTTGTGGCACTTCTGTCGTAGGGACATTTTGAAACGCAACTTTCAGTAAACAGTAAACGGGCGTTCAATTTACCGCGGCATTTGTGCACTTTGGACCAAGTCGCATAAATCTGAACTTTGGCCCACGTGTCATGGAGATACCAAAGATGAGATGGGTCGTGGTAACTACAAATGTGTGGCATAACAATTTAATTTTCCGGAGTCGCGAAGGAATTACCGCGAAACACGCGAACATCTGCTCGTGAAGGGAAAAACTTAAAACAATCGCAAAAGCATTACGAAACTAGTATTCCAGCGAGTTCACAAATAATGCGCATTAAATCAGATGCATCAATTGTAGATAAAGTGGAGGATAGTGGGACATTTCGCTGGATCTTTTTTATCATTCAGGTAGCTGACGCACCTGCTCACACCTGTGCTGCATTCATGTCACATAGGAAAAAAACGGTAGATACGATTCTCCTAGTAGAAAATACAGTTCGCATCCGCTTTCGACTGGTAAACAATATTCATCTGAACGTTCAGGTCATAAATAGTACTAATAGTAACTCGGGGAAAATGCCACATTCAAGTCATATCAGATTTTGTAGAAAATACGAGCTATCGACTGGGAAAAAACTTTCTCTGTTAGCCTCCTAGTGGTAAATGCAAGTGGGACATGTAGGCTTTTTTGTAATTTATCAAAATTATCAGTTATATTCACATTAATACAATCAACTCTACTCAGGAAAAGCCAGCAATATCTGCTTGCAGTTTGTTTATGGCTGATTTTAAACGTGGACAATTCCGAGTTGTAGCACCATGACCTTGCATGAACTCAGCATTACCATGAGAACGACTTTGGCTCATCCTGATCATCCATCTTTTCATACTGAAAAAAAATCTGCAATTTTCCCCATGTGATGCGGATGCAGCGTTATTAGTATTCCACCTCAGAATAAAAATCAATAAAGCTGCACAATAAATTACAATGGATACCCATTAGGGGAAAAATAGGTCATTGGAAAGTAGGACACAGCCTAGGCGACTAATTTTACTGAGAGAAATGTCTCCACATTTTGTTGGCCAGGTGTATTTGTGCCAGTAATAACTACCTCTAGAGTCAATTATACAGAGGACAGAGGCATTTGACCATTGAAGTGGACACATCAGTGACTTCCAAGCCCGATTACTGCAATAATACCTCCCGAGGGATGGTGGGATTTCAGCGCTTCTGCCACTTAATTGTTATTTCCCCAGGAATAAACCTGCTTGCTGCATTTGAGCTTCTGCGTCAGACAGTTGGTCGTTTCAGCACCACGGCCAGCACAACCTCCATCCCTCCAGAGACTTTGTGAGTCGGAAAGGTTTTTGGCTATTTTCATTTTTGTCAACAACCTTCAAAATAAGAAACTTTAAAAAAAAAACAATGGGTGTTGTGTTGGCTTTTATGGCCTATTTCAGGACAGTGGTGTAAAAATGTAAGGATAAATCTACACAGGGGTTTCTCAAAAAGCACAGGATCTGTGTTAATAATCTACAGGTTTACTGATAAATCATAGTTGGGACAGTTACCAATACGTCCAGTTGGGTACAGCCTCCAACTCTCACAATAGTGGATACATTCAATATACATGAATATCCTTAGAGAAGATAGATAAAATATATGATTACATAAATAAACATGTGATTATGTATATGACTCTGAGAATGAAGACACACATAAGTATGAATGTAGGATTGTTTAAAATGTCACACTTTATACATGTATGCATGTACTTTTATTTTGTAGTCCTTTGCTTCTCCACAGGATCATTGGTTGCACTGGCTGTAATCTCTAACGCCCAAGTTACTAAACAACCGCAGTCCCCTCTCATTCCAGTCATTTTACACTGCAAGTGTCTCTGTCAGGTATTATACAGGGCTCTTGAGCATCAGGCTATTTGCAATATGTCAATCTGTCTCTCACCTGTCAACAGAGCTGTGGGAAGCTGCCTATATCCAATATTTTGAGCTGATATTCAATATAATCTTTAAATTTGAAATGTACGTGCCCAGAAATGTACAAATATTCAGAATTGTTTTCTTGTCAGGATGGAAAAGCCCCTGAAACAGCATTTAGACCAACAAGTTACACTAAAGCTCTCCATTGAAGCCTGAATGAAATTCTTTTAGGTGCAGCTCCTTAAGGCAGCGGGACTCCTTGGGACAACTTGATGGCAAAATCGCCACACCAATCGGCAAACCAACATATCTAAAGAACTTGACGTAGGCAGTTTGATTGACGGGCAGGGCTACAAATCACACAATGATGACTTGGAGGACAATATGGTTGTTTCATGCATGAAATATGGACTGATGGATGGATTAGCCTTGAAGAGAAGCTCTGAGAAAATTCCAGGTTAAAGCTTGACTGTGCCGAAACAGTAGCTCTAGTGTAACCAACCGGCATGGAGGAGAAATAATGAAATGTCATGAAGGAAGAATGACAGGTAATGATAGAAGGCCCTTTGCAGGATTACAGGATTAAATGTGAATATCGCATTTAATTTGACAGTACTATATACAGAAATTGAAGCCAATTTTTTTTTTTTTTGACAGTTACTGTGAAGGGATTGCACTAAAAAGTGGCTCAGCCAACGCTACTCTAGATATCATTACGCTGGAGCCAGGCAAAAAAAAAAAAAAAAGACTTCATACGTGACACCAGGCCCGGGGTGAAATCATGCCCAGAGAAAGATGTAGCAATGGTCAGATGGGATTTTGGTTTCAAAAACAAGTTTTCAGTCTCAAAGTGCCTGAGGCAAAAAAAGAGAGAGAGAAATTAGAGAGAGAGAGAGAGAGATCAACTCCCTTTTGGCAGCTATAAATAACAGGAGCAGGATATTACATCTGCCTCTGCATGGGCACAGGCAGTATTAGGGGCAGCCCTGTACCACCTGTATGGATTATAGTGTCCACTAAGCATTACTACTGCTTATTGCAGCGGTGTCAGGACAGATAGAGTATTGAGATTAGTCCCAAATATCCATCATCCGACATTTCACAAATCGGACAACCAAATTTGACACAGCGAGTTATGGAATTTGCAAATGTAGTCCTGGTAGCTTTTTCCAAAATTCCTAGTTTAGAATGAACCACTGAATAGTACAGTGCTGGACGCACTGTTTGACTGACAGGTGTTCTCTGGGAAGTGCAGTGCAAAAAAAACACCACAGAACGATGAGCGCTTAGTACTAAAGTTAAACTGGGATTAGGTGGGTTTATTCTCCATTACATCCTTATAGGCCTATCTACTATTTTGTTGTCTATTGGGCCCTGCTGTATAGGAATCCCTCAACGAGTTAAACTTGGTAGAGAAACAGCCAATTCAGAACACACACACACACACACACTTCAGAGACAAACGTCATATCGAAGTTTGGCAGCAATGCTGTGGGTTCAGTTTATCAGTTTTATAATAGTGGGATTTCGCATGGTGTGCAAGTTGATGATTTAGGCTTATATGTCCACACACACGCACACACACACACACTCCACCCACACTCTCTCGGTGCAGATTAGGACTTCCACAGGCCAAATTGCATGATGGCAAAGCAGGAGAGGACACTCCTGCTGTTCACACTGCAACACTATGAGAGAGAAAGCTAGGCAGAGAGAGAGAGAGAGAGAGAGAGCAGTACTGCTTGAATTGGCATTTATCCGCATGAAATCCACACGTCAAGACGGGCCTTCCAGACTCAACACACCGGGCAATCATCCCATCATCTCTTCTCTCTCTCTCTCTACTTCCCTCTCTTTCTCCTCTCTTCCGGCAGCAGATCCAGATCCGAGCTAAACTGACACTCCTCCTTCATTTCCACTTCACTTCAAATGATCTCAGAGCAGAGTTAAAATAAATCCAGAAGTGGGACTCCCCAAAGCCAATCAGAGAATATCATTAGTTGAATAATCCACCTCAACTGAGTTACCACCTTTTAAGACTGTCGGAAATCAAGGTTATTGTCTAGAAAAAAATAAGTATAAATCAATGCTTTTCCAAAAGAACTGATTTCCCTTTATATTAGTCGTTGTTTGCCTTGACGATCACAGACTGGAGGTCATAGTTGACCCACTTTCTTATTTACCGCTACATTATCACATAAAAGTAAAACTAAATTTGAATTTTTCCAAACACTTCTTCTCTAGTGTGATGCAAGAATGCAGCAGCAATGGGTATGTCTTTATTTTAAATTTCATACATGGCAAAAACATGGATGGTTTTCCAGTTAAAAGTAGGGCTCTGGGGTGTATAGTCAGGACTATGGACATTGAATGCAATTCTGTTTGAAACCCAGTATGGGTTTTTGAAGGCCAAAAAATAGAATATAATGATAGAGAAATAATAAGCAGTCAGTGTTTGTCAGGGTGGAAAAGCCTCTGAAACAGCATTTAGACCATCATGAGACACTAAAACTCTAATAATAATAAGAAAACACATGAATCCGATCAAAAAATGCTATTATCTTTTGCAACGGCTGCAAGGCGAAGAGCCGTTCATTTCCTTTGGGTTCAGTTGGTTTGGTAACGAGTCCCAATGGATGAAAGAGCGGGACCCCGGCGAGGAGTTACCAAACCATCTGAGTCTGCCAGATGGCATAGTGGCACCATGGATGCCAAGGCCTGCTGTTTAGCTCTATGGGGAAGGGATGACAACCACCGCAGTGTGTGTGTGTGTGTGTGTGTGTGTGTGTGTGTGTGTGTGTGTGTGTGTGTGTGTGTGTGTGTGTGTGTGTGTGTGTGTGTGTGTGTGTGTGTGTGTGTGTGTGTGTGTGGAGTCAATGCTAAAGATTAGCTGCGGCAGAATCCCTTGAAACCTCACACACACACACATAAATGCTTTCCCCTCAAAATCCTGTTTTCAATCCAGTGAGTGCCTTCACTTTTGAGTGCACACACACACACACACACACATAACTTCGGCTCTAAATCCAAGCTCAATCCCTGTCCATATGGCTTCTGCTGGGTAAGCTGGTACCACGGTGAACTGAGGTAAGAGATGACCTTCAAATTGGAACAGATACGTTCAGCCAGAACATCAATGCTCTTTAAAAATGCTCTGGAACTACACATACGCTAAAGAGCCACGCCCACCCCTCCCTATGCCCAAATACTAATGGCATTGTTGTAGTTTTTTTTGCAGAATTTATTTTTGGCATTGAAATGGTTAAATGAAAAGGTATTGAACATCCGCACAAAATACTGGCTCAGTATCAGCCTTTAAAAAACAAATATGGACTGAAACCTAGCTTGCGGACCGACTGTATCAGCGACAGCATACTTGCCCATACTTGGATGCCAGAATCGGTATAAATATCGGCATCAACCTTCAAAAACCCAAATCAGCCCTAATGTTGCAGTACCATCTGGCCGGAGGTGAACTTGAGAGCAGTGAGAGGATCGTCAGAAAGGGAAGAGGAGAGAAATGGCAAATTAAGTGGATTAATAGAGATTCTTAAGAGGGGGGGATTGGGTCAAGCCAGAGATCACTTTCTCTGGATGAGAGGATCTTGGACAGAGCCTCAGAGATGAGGAAGGAGGGAGGGAATGGGGATGCCGGTGTACACTATTCAATTGTAAGGATTTACTTCAGATTATCAGTTTCGATCTCTTTTTCCCACCCTCTTTCCTTTTATTTTCAAAGCTTTCTCCTGTCACCGCCGGATTCAAATCAGCTGTGCTTTCGATTAATGAGATGATAAAACAAAACCCGACGCCGCTCTTTACAGGGCCCAATTATATCTTATCTACTCCAAAGACAATGGATAACTCTTTTTTTTTTTTTTGCCCCGATAAAGAAAGCAAGAGCATTAATTGCCTGGTGTTCCCGAGCTCCGTTCGGCATTTTAATTCAAAGAAAGAAAAAAAACATGGCAGCTGCTCTATTTACAATCACATTATCGTAAACAACAAAATAAATGGGCTGAATAATTATTTAATCATATTTTCCAGCAAAATTGACAGTGGTTGGATTTTTTTAGTGGTTGTGTGCCAATTTGGGCTTTCAAATTGGTCCCGTAGTCTGACGCCATACTGAAGGGAAGGGAAGTTGGTCTAATTACCCGCTGCCACGAAACATACGAGGACATGCTAGTTCAGTTCCACCAACACTAAAGCAAAACTCTGCGGCAGCTAGTCTAGAATTGTTGGCACAGCAACGCGAGCCAGCAAAACACGCCAGTCATGGAGCTGATCATCGCCGAGTGAGGTAGGCCCAAAACCACTGGCTCCATGTGGACGTCACGGCTAAATCTGATCACTCAATTTGGCGAGCAAGCCACAGCGCCGTGGCTCCGTTAGGCGTTGGTCCAGACCTCAGACAACGTGAGCCATGTCTTTGCACACGTTCGCATTACATGGTTCGTTTTCATTCATTTCCAACTGGGAGAAGAACCCGTTATGACTCGTCGCACGGGAAAGCCGCCAGCGGCTGTTGGTGGGTGACTGTCCTGCCAGGTTCGTCGGTACATGTAATTCAAGACTGCCGAGCGTTGAATAAAAGAAAGCGCATTCACAAAGAAGTATGCATCTGATTTCCCCATCAAAAATGACCGATATTGACAGATAGATGGACCCTCCAGCGGACCAATGAGCCACAATTATTAAAGTTGCCCAAGGAAAGCCACAGGACAGCGATCGAGTGTCAGTCTAGGTTTAAAGCATCACAGGGTAGGCATTCTGAATAGAGGCAAGGCATACAGAGGAAGGATGGCCGCAGACATCTAAAGCCGGAGACAATTTTTTCCGATATGGATTACATTGCCGAACAGGCTGTCGTTTTACAGCGGATATTTTCAGGAAGTTGCAGCATGACATACTGCTCAGGTTACCATGAAACAAGTTTTACTCGGCAAATAAATTGGATGAGATTATAGTGCTCTGCCTTCAAGGTTTCGCCTCGCGAGTTATTGTGCGTAGAAAGCGAACGTAACGGAAGTGCACGCCCATTTGCAACAGCGGCGCGCTCTACGTGTTCTCTCAGCCAGCTGCAATGACTGAACGATTGCAATCCGTTGAAAGCCAATGAAAAGTAGATGCTGTTGCTCTAAGAGGTCAAAGCGCAAACATGGATCACTGATGAGTTTCTGGCCTTGTTAAACCGACCCTGGAAATCGACACGCTACAGTGCGGTTCCGTGCAAAACTTTGACGTTTTCTGCAAATCGCATGGCCGGCAAAACGTGTCCTTACCAGTCAAACTTAGGTTGACATAGTTGACATAAAGTTGATGTGAATTCCTTGCAGCCATTCAAGCATTGTAGGGAAGTATTACATATTACAGTGAAGAGAGCTGCAGAACTGGAGCCACTCCAGTGTGTGAATAGCTGGGAACAGTGAGACATTTTCTGTGTGGTTTGATAGTTTTCATACACCAGGGGCTAATGCTTTGCCATGGCAATTTCAATTCACCAGTGCATCAATCAATTTGCAATCCCTCACCAGCAAGTGTTGCTTTCTTCCGCCGTAAGGCGTCGGAGGCAGTTACTCTAATGACAAAATAAATGTTTTGACATCAGCTTTACAGGGCATCGCGGTGTTTGACAGCGACAGCCGGGAATTGTTGTTTCACAGAGGACTCAAAAGTAACTTGTCGACGCTTCTTTGTCGCTGACGATGTGACTGCGGAGGTTTTTCTTGTTTAACGTGTCATTTCTCCACAAATTGAAAGCGTCTCAGCGGAGGATCTTGTCATCTCGCTTTCTGAGATTGAAAAATCATCTCGATTCCCTCCTCACTCAGAGTGATGTACTTTACTCTGCTTACCAGTGCCAAGCCCGGGCGAGATCCTGCAAACAAACAGACACGGGTATTGTTACAAACTCCCACAAGTGCTTTACAACCTGTATCGACTCCTGAGCCAAACAAAGAAAATCCATGAAGGTGACTAAATCCTACTGAAGCCCACTCATTTTTCACACACGTGTGTGCGTGCATACAAACGCCTATACTATCCCTCACACACACACACACAATTCTAATAATTTCAGAACCCATCCAAGCCCTTATTTCCCATCATCGTGAAGTGCCGTTCCAGATGAAGGGCGCGTGGGCAGCCCTTACGAAGCCTCCTTATCAGCGACATAAGGTGCTCGCGGAGTACGCCCCCGCATCATCAGCGGCATCCTCATTAAACCTATTAGCATAACAGCCGATAGCCGGTGGTTAGCTCCCCGGCACGAGCGCCCAAGAATAGAGCCTCATCACGTTCTCAAACTCGCAGTTTATCAAGTCTTTGATGGATGATGATTAATGCATCTCTTCATCTGCAGCAGGGAGCAATTTGAAACAAAGATGTGGAAAGCCGAAGAGTGCAAAGACTTAAATGAAGAATAGAGATCAAATGAGATCATTAAGAGCAACCATCTATTTTAGACATACTGAGCGATGGACTTCAGAAAAAAATAGTACCTGAGACTGAGCTATCTGCCATCTTGAGATCCTTTTCCACACCTAAACAGTTCCTTTAGTCTGATCCTGAGACACCCTTATTCCTGTGGTCTAAGAGTTAAGACGTCGGTTTGGCGGTTAAGATGTCGGTTTGGCGGGCTGCCGGGCCAGTATCTCTAATCAAAGATGAGAAAGGAGCCGCCAGGTCTGCCAGCGCCGCCCCGCATGTTCGAGTCCCCGGCGAAAGGGAACGTATTGCTTTGTTGTCTTCCCTTTCGTCTGGGCGATGGCTCAAAGCCGCTAAAAATGCCCTGCGCTCTGCCGGGGGCGTTCTTCTCACATATCCCCTAATGAAAACACCAGGGTGTGCGGAGTGCTCGGAGAGCTATTTGCACCCAGGAATCACCTCCCACCCCGGCCAGCTCAGCGAGGTGAGGCCCCGGCCAGCCGCCAACCCTGGATTGTCTTTTTCTGTCGGTCTCCCCGCAGAAACCCCCGAAGTTCTATCACGTTTGAAATCTATAATATAGATCGCTGAAGATTTAGATGCTGATCTTGAAGGTGGAGGCTTGAAGGTGTCCGATTGTGTTTTTCCATATAGTATATGGCCAAAAGTCAGTGGACACCTGACCATCACCCCTATATGAGCTTGCTGGACATCCCATTCTAAAACCATGGGCATTAATATGGAGTTGGACCCCCCTTTGCGGCTACAACAGCCGCCACTCTTCTGGGAAGGCTTTCCACAAGCTTTTGGAGTGTGTCTGTGGGAATTTGTGCCCATTCAGCCAAAAGAGCATTTGTGAGGTCAGGCAGTGATGTTGGACGAGAAGGCCTGGCTCGCAGTCGGTGTTCTAATTCCTCCCAAAGGTGTTCAATGGGGTTGAGGTCAAGGCTCTGTGCAGGCCAATCCAGTTCCTCCACACCAAACTTGTCTAACCATGTCTTTATGGACCTCGCTTTGTGCACAGGGGCACAGTCATGCTGGAACAGCAAAGGCCTCCCCCAAACTGTTGCTACAAAGTTGAAAGCGCCCAATTGGCTAAAATGTATTCGTATCCTGTAGCATTAAGATTACCCTTCACTGGAACTAAGGGGCCAAGCCCAAACCCTGAAAAACAGGGTGGCTGAAACACCTGAACTCAATAACTAGTAGGGGTGTCCACTGACTTTTGGCCATATAGTGTATGTGTGTGAAAAGTTGTGTATTCGTGTAAGTGTGCGTCTGCAAGTCAAGTCATGAGTTATAACTGATAACTGATTAGCAGGCCAGAGTTAGTAGGAGGTGAAAAGACGCTGCAGCCAATGTCCCTGGAAACCCAAGTGACAAAGTGTGTGTGTGTGTGTGTGTGTGTGTGTGTGTGTGTGTGTGTGTGTGTGTGTGGACATGTTCTGTCAGCCTCTGTCTGTTTTCAAATGTGACAGTGGGAAAGCGAAGACAAGCAAAAGTAACAGCAAAAGACAAGACTGTCAAAACACTGCATTATTCTCATTCATATTATTATCCTGTCTTTCAGTGGAGAGTTTTAGTGTCCCATGACAGTCTAAATGCTGTTTCAGAGGCTTTTCCACCCTGACGAGAAAACACTGAATCCTTGTAATTTTTGGGCGTGAAAATGATCGAATTTAAAGCTCAAAGCAATCTTCAGTCCAAAAATATTGGTATCAGCCTTCAAAAAAAACCATATCGGTCGAAACCTGTGTGATCTGATTTTTTAAAATACGCTAGTTCACACGCAGTCCAGTGGCATTCATGTGCATGTTGCTGCTGTGATATGATGTTATCCTGAAGCACAAAGCACACACAAGTTCCTTTTTTATCATGTAATACTATCAAATCAGTGACACTAACCAACGCTGTCAGGGTTAGGGGTTGAATTCCAAGGTCACTCATGACAAAATAAAATGGAACTGTGAAGTGCTTTGGATAAAATGTAGTGATGTAATGTAGTGACCCAAGGTAAAAGCCGGCTGTCATCCGCTGAGAAAGGGAACGAGAGAGAGAGGGAGATAGAAGGAGGCACTCAGGCTAGGGTTAGACCGATATATCAGTTTGGCGATATTGGCAATATTTATTAAATATTGGATAACAGCCAGCCAATGTATTCCCCCTCTGATATGATGGAGGTTCCTCCCTGACCACAGCTACATCCTACATCCTAAAATAATTCCATGATGGTCTCAATGCTGTTTCATAAAAATCATCATTATTATTGAATATCGGCACAAAATATAATCTATTTGCAGCTTCCGTATAAAAATATCACCATTGGTATTGGCCTTCAGAAACCCACATTTGGTCGAACCCTACCTCAGACGACTGAAACGCGACTCGCAGATACTATGCAGTCGTTTCCCAGCGAGAGAGTGAAGGTGACACACTTTCTTGATGGCTCCTTTCCCGTCACATCTGTTTGATACTTTAATATCAAACGGCGGGCGGATTTCACAGACGCTGACAGGTAGATCAACTCCTGCTGCCGGGCCTTTTGGCAAAACGCCTCTCCGCCGTCCAAAAAAAATAAAGTCATTATATCCGTCGCAAAAAACACTCACCCTACAACCTGAGTCATATTAAAGAGGCTGTAAAATGACATCCATGCCTGGGGGGGTGTTTGGGGGTATGGGGCTCTGACTGAGTGGCATGAAAGCACAAACCCTCGACGTATCCCATTTGATTTGTAAGCCGAATATGACGCTTATTATTCTACTCCTGAGTCGTAATACCGTTTCATCATGGTTGTTTCCAGTGCTAAAGGTGTTTAGCGATGATTGCCACGGTATCGAATGGGAAGGGAAAGGGAGGCGTTATCGGAAGACGGCATGGGACAGGAACTATCACAGATGATCGTGCAGCCAAGTCAATACCTCTTGCAGGCGAGCGGGTCAATGGTCCTCTGCAAGGTTCAACAGATAAGTGCTCCTTTATTGGCTCCTCATAAAAAACGAGATGACCACTTACTGTCTCCGGGGTCACTTACTTCACTTCACAAGCCATGAATGGTCGTCGTCTCGCTATTCAATAGTCACTCTCTTGAGCCGTCATTGTAAAAGGTTAGCGTTTGTTCAGTGCATTAAGCCTATTAAGCGTATTAAGGAGCAAGTACATCTGACAAACAACATTTAGGTTTTGCGATTGTATTATTATTTTTTTCAATTAAGGCTGCCAATATACAAACTTTTGTGCTGATTTTAGCAATTTTTTTATAAAAATTTCCAGTATTTCCCCCAATTTTGTTGTCAGAGTGGAAAAGAATACAAGGAACAAGGAACCCAAGATGATGATGATGATAAGAAGAAGAAGAAGAAGAAGAAGAAGAAGAAGAAGAAGAAGAAGAAGAAGAAGAAGAAGAAGAAAAAAACATGTCTACATGTCTGATCAAAATGTAGAATCAGTTCAGGTTAAGGGCTCCCTACAGACAACCAGTGTATTGACCAATTCTACAATAACTATGTAATCAATCCAACTGCATCATATCCATCACATCATAGGTAGACAACACTGGTTGGTCGATACCTGATTTTTTTTTTTTCTAGCACCACTGCCAGGCTTCACACTCACAGTAGGAGTATTTGCATTAGCACTCCATTGTGTGGCTTTTTAAAAGGCTGATTAGTTCCCGGCACTACTTCTCCAGTTGCTCTGCCCCTGTGAGCTGATGTGATCCAGCGCTAATGACTGGCTCTATGGTTACTGGGGCTTGGGGGATCGCAGGCAAGAACGAAGGCGGGGTGGGGGGGGGGGGGTTGACCGGGAGGGAGGCGGAGGAGGAGCCGGTAAGCCCTGACAGGGAGTTGTCAAAAATAGATGACTTCATTTTCCTTTCAATTTCCCTTCATCCTCGCTTCTCCGTGGCCCTTCTCCCGCTCCTCCCTCTTGTTCCGCCATCGTGGCTGACGAAGCCGCCACGGGCCGGGCTGTAGTTTGGCGGGAGCTTGTTAGTGCAACCTCCTCCCAGGTGAATCACCTTTAAAGCAGGGTACGATCGATAATCAACAGCTGGGGTCCCCGCGACGGGGGAACAAAAGGATATTTCTCCCCCCCCCAAGGGGGGGGCCCTTCCCCTTTAAAAGATTTATCCGCTAGCAGAGAATATTCATGTGAGCGAAGCGAAGGTCTTTTTCTGCCTGCCAAGAAACTGAGATCAAGTGAATAGAAGCACGTCACCGGAAGAAAAGGAGTCAAATCGGCCGAGCTTGAGACTACATTGTTATTTGGAGGAGTTGATGTCTAAACTACTCTCGCTCTTCCCCGCCCCCTCCTCCCCCCCGCCTCTGGTGAAGGGGGGGGGGCTTCTCGTCCCTGCGCTGGCCTACTTCTTCGACTTCGAATGCCGCCTCTCTCTTACCTTGCTCCGGGCTCAGGCTTCGAATGTTGCCGGTATCGTCCATCGGTGTGTATTCCCAAAAGAGAGAGAGAGTGAGAGAGAAAGAAAGCTCCACGTGCTGCTAGAACGGGGATGGCTTCACCCTAACTGCCATCTGTGGGGGGGGGGGGGGCGTGGGAGTCGGGAGTGCTAATGCTGTCTAGGCAGACATAGGGAGCCCTTAACCTGTCTATATTCTCTCGCTCTTGCGCTCACTCTCCTCTCTCCACTGCTCTGGTCCCCATCCTATCTCTCTCTTTTCTCTCTCTCTCTCTTGATGCTAACCCATCCTCTCTCTCCCTCGCTCTCTCGTATCTGGTAATCTGGCTGGCAGCAGCTAAGACAATGCTGTGGTCTGGTACACTTGTTCTTCTTCTTCTGCCTCTACTATACAGACTGGGTGTGTGGGGGGGTGGTGTTGAGGGGTGGGGGGGCTGGAGAGCCTGGGGAGCATGCTCAGTGCAGCCAACCACTCACGCCTCTTGTACGAGAGGGGGGAGGGGGGGGGGCGCACGGTTCGACACCGATCACCTGGGACAACGGGAGCTATTAGATGGAGGAGGGAGGGGGAGAAGGAGGAGATAAAAAAGAGGGGGGGGGGGGGAGGGAAAAATTCAGAGGAAGGAGAGAGGAAGAGGGGGAGGAGGAGAAGGCAGAGAAAGGAAATGGACTGAATGCATCTGCGGAGATAAAGGAGAGAGAGAGAGAGAGAGAGAGGAGGCAAGGTGGCTATGATTTGCGAGTAGCAGAGAGCAGCTTCTGGCATGTTTTATTCAGCATGAAGCTGCCGAGAGGACCGGCAAACCCCCCCCACCCCCACCCCCGGCGCTGGATGGGCTCGTCCCCCAGGAGTCAGCCAAGCGAGGGAGAGACAGCTGGACAGAAAAGAGAGAAAGCAGAGGGAAGGAGGGATGGAGGTGAACTCCTCTCCACTTGTCTCAAGAGGTTCCTTTGAGGAGCAGAAGATTCCGACAAGTCCTGCGAAAGTCGGACCGATCGGATACTCCTCTGACGCCGTGATTGATTGCGCTTTTATTGTGGAATCGATCACACCGCTTGTCCATAGGGAGCCCTTAACCTGGTATAACGGTAATGAGACGTTTGCTTGTTCTGGGTTTCAGCGGAAATTGTCTACATGCTGTTTTTAGAGGCTTTTCCACCCCGGCAAGAATAAAAGAGTCTCAATTTTTTGCCCTGAAAATGGTCAATTTTAAAGACACGTTAAATATCAGCTATCAGCAGCTTCAATCCAAAGATACTCTGATCAGTATCGGCCTTCGAAAAACCCATATTGGTTGAATTCAAGGCGACGCATACATCACATTAGATACCTAATGAAGTGGAGATGTAATGTGCTGGGTAAAATGCTTCCTGTCAGACGAGATTAGATGATTTTTTGCGGCATCTATTGCATTAAAAAAATATACACATTCTGAATTGTCTGAACTTCTTTTGTACATGGATTTGAAAAGTCCTCATGCTGCACTTCCATCTTCTGGCACACACACACACACACACACACACACACAAGTAATTCACCATCCCCCCCAGTAGCTGCATCTGGATCTGCAGTTGAAGCAAAAGTCGAGGTCCATCTATCTTGGCGCTTTTAGCGTGCCACGCCTTCTGCTGCTTGAAGGAGCTTCTGGCACGCCACAGTCCACTGAGTCAGTGTAGCAATAGGGCCTATTTCATGGGCAGGCTAGTAGGTAGCTAAGGGCATGGGAACGGTCCTTTAGGAATAGCCTAATGGTCTCTGAAGTGTGTATTTGTGTGTGTGTGTGTGTGTGTGTGTGTGTGTGTGTGTGTGTGTGTGTGTGGAGGGGGGTGATCAAGGGGTTAGTTGGTATCCATGTAAGCAGGACAGATACACGATGTGCCATAGGGCCGTGGATGGGGAGTAGGCATGGTTGCTTACATGTGAAATCAGTATAATCGTCGAATCGTCATCCTAAGGTGTTTTTCTTGAAAACGCAAATGCATTCTGCACATCTATTCATAATACCTCTGCATTTTTTGGGTATCAAATTGGACAGGGCAGACGCCGTCTAGATTGTAGCGCCGGTGAGTTCAGGGCTGGGTCGGCCGGTGGTAGACCCATATGGGTTTTTTGAAGGCCAATACCAATATTTTAGGATTGAAACTGCTGATATTATGTGCTCATTCAATGTCTTTAAATGTGACCAATTTCATGCCACAATAAAAAAAATCAATTCAGTGTTTGCTTCTGAAAATCTAGACCATCACGGGACACTAAAACTCTCCGTTGCCCTTTGACCCCTGCTGAGCGACAGCTGGTGAAGTTACTCTGCAGAGTCACCCCTGAGGGGAAATTAAAATGCTGCTTTGGGCGGGAAAATGTGTCCCCAATACGACATGTGAGAGATAATACTATAGTATGCGTTCAGCATATAATATCATATATTTAGCTTATAATACAGAGTGATGGACTAATCCTGCACACAGAAAAAGGAAGGGTTTTCAAGGGTTTTAGGGTAGTGTTTCTATATGAAACCATAATGAAAAAAAGAAAGAAAGAAAGAAAAAGAAAGAATTAAAAAGAAAGAGAATAAAACATATTGACAGTGTAAGCAGCATAAATATTTTATAAAATTATCATGAAATAAAGAAAAAAAAAGAATTAAAATACCCTGTGTGGTTCTTAAAATTTCTTTTAATACTGCTGCTTTGGAACATTTCATGCATTCTTCTTCTTTGCAGCACCATAAATTGATAAACGATAAAAAATGATGAAAATGATAAAATCGCTCTCTCACACGTTTTCCTCCCTCTCTCAACATCTCTCTCTCTCTCTCTCTCTCTCTCTCTCTCTCTCTCACATACTTCACACACAGACGCTCCCAATTCCCAGTCACCTGAAAAACTGAAAATAGCTGCAGTGGAAACTGAGGCGTACGCTGCGGGCAGCTGTTAAACCGTAGCGCTGGACGCCGCTCCACCGGCCAGCTGCTGATCACAGAAGCCAACCAGCAGCACCCAGCACTTGATCTGCCGCTTTCCTTCCCCCGTCACCCCGCATCCCAGCAATGCTCACCCGGCATGGCCCGCTTACTCTACCCCTCCTGATGTATCGCGTATGGATTTTGGTGCCCAATGGGAGTTGGGTAATGTTAACACTAGAACCGAGGGTTTAACCCTAGACTGATTCAAAAATATAATCTCCAGTAACAGTTGTACTTAGTGTCACTTTTTCTGCACATGTAGTTCCTCCATCTGGATATGTTGATAATGCGAACAGCTAGTAATGCACATTTCCAAATCTATGGGGCGCCATATGTTTTCGTCACAGGAAATCCAAAAACACCTTGTTTGATTTCGTCCATGAAATGCATATGGCCGCCTAATGTTACCCCGTGGATTTCATCCCCGAAATCCATTTAGTGCCACGAAATGATACAGGTACAAAGTATGCCTAAAAGTACCTAGTATGCCTACAATTGATAGAATATACTGCTATTGTGTAAAAAAAATAAATTGCTTTTTTTAGGACTTCAGCCTAAAAATATTAGTGGTATTGATCACACAAAACAGTGAACTACTTTATCAAAAATGTGATTTATTATTGGTATTTGGAACAATTGGAACATACTGTGTCAATTCGTTTTGAATGAACCAACTACTGCCCAGCCAACAAAAGTGAATTAAAAAGATCTCTCTGTCTGTTGACAAGCAGAGTTCATGTTTGCTAATGAATTTCAAGGTTTTGGCGCCACTACCGGTATCCATGGCGACGAGATCAACATGTCACCGTGTTCCACCGCATGCAACTGTCTCTCTTTGGGAAAGATGTGATGTTTTAGTAATGTTAATGATATTTTAGGCTATGAATATTGTATAAATTTAGACTCTCTGGTAATTCTGCCATATTTGTTTCCCCCAGCTTTAATTGCAGACTAGCCTTTATTTACACAGACACACAACAATAATCCAGCCACTATTGGAAGTTTTACAGTGTGTATGGTGTTCTGTAGTCCTGCATAGAACACAATGCACATTTTGCACATCATGTATATAAACTGTAACTTCATATATTTGTGTTCTTCATATTCCCATATTCTTATTAGTATATAATGCATATATTCTTTTTGGTATATTTTAATATTGTACTTTTTATAATTTATTTTTTACTTTGTCTTAGAATGTTTCACTGCTGTTGTTTTGTACAAAATACATTCCCATTTTTTCATACTTTTTTTATTTCATATGTTCTGGACACATTGCAATTGGTTGGTTGCGTTATGTTTAACACTCATTCGCTCTATTCTTATTTCTATTCTATTCTATCACTCAATTTCATTACATTTTCATCTAATCTTACATTTAATTTCCCCATTTTTCTTTCAGATCAGAAATAAGCAATGATGTCTTTTTCTCTTTTCTTTTTTTTTATACTTTTCTTTCAGTCTGGGAAGTTTTTCAGCAGGTGGTGCTGAATGAATGGGGAAACGCTGACACGTGTTCGCGGGTTGGAATCAGGGCAGGTTCACAACGTATCACTTCCAGGTCATCTGCTCATTATGTAGCGGTTCAGCTGGTTATCTCCTGAGCGCTTGTTAAAAGGCCGAGGTTTGATGTAATCCGCCGCAGAGCGACGATTGAGGGAACGACGACCAGCGATCGATAGCCCAGCCGCTGGTATCCAGTGATGTGAGAGAACCCCCCTGAAAAGCCTGCCGCCAACTCCTTGAAGCCTGATAAGAAACCCTGGATAGTCTTGAGAAATCCCAGACAAGCTGTTTTCAATTCCTTTTGAGTCCACTTTCTTGGTCGAGCACCGCCCAAAGCGAACCCAAGTCGAGTATCGATCTGCTGACTTTGACAAGAGAAGGTCAAGCTTTTCTGGTGAGGAGGAAAAAAAAGTGCCTTTTATACATACGTTTCCAAGTTAGGCGTGTTTCCATCAGCTTCCATCAACTTGGGATGGAAAGAGTCCTTACACTACGTTGATATTTATTTGACAAATCCATTTCCTTATTTAACGCATCATTTCTTATCTTCATCCGCCTCGAGTGAATGTGAAAGCTTTTCGGTCATGGTGAGGAAGTTTGATTGAAATGAGCTGCTTCCGTTAAGGCTTTCTAATTCAATATATCTTAATTCACATAAAAATACTGGGACTTTTGACGTGAATGCGAGGGATCTGAGGAACCTCTGTTGGCTGAAAATGTCTTCATGGATCAGAAACGGCTTTAACACGTTCCAACATACTGTTCTTCATGTTATGAGTAGGGGATGGGGGAGCGAGTTAAGGTTAATAACCTTGGTCTGCCGAGTGGTGGGACCAGCTGTGATTTTCTTATTAAATGTGCATATATGCTTGTCTGTGTAAGTGTGTGTGTGCATCAGGCGGAGGCGTGTGTGTACCCTGGTGGCCTGAGGCAAAATGAAATGGATTGGATTGGATTGAGGGTCAGAGGAAACAAACGCAAAAGCTCTCATCGCAGAAATAATGTCAGATGATTGAATTCATGGTGTAGGCAATATAATCTCAGGCAAACACTGATACAAACATACACACACTCATGCATCAGCAGACATGGTTGGACAAGAAGACACGCAGTGCATCGCCTGGAATGATCATGGAAACTGGTGGCAACTTTTGACTAGAACTATGAGGGTTTACTCCCAGGCTGATTCCAAGTTTCCAGTACCTGCTGTGGTTTAAAAATGCCTCTTGTTTGCCTTAAAGGTGCAATAAGTATGATTTTTACTGCAGCACAGAATAACCACAATATACCTGAGAGGAATCAACATCAATAAGTCATCGATTACTTCGCCATGTGCCAAAAAAAAAAAGGCCGGTGCCGCACTCGTGTTACATTCTCTAACGACTCTTAGATTCTTATTTCTTATCGACCTCTTATAATGTCTTTTCATCTTCTGGAAAGCGCTTTGGAAACTCTCGCTTTTGAAAAAGGTGCTGTACAAACACAGTTTATTATTAACGCTGCGCCCCCCCGTCCACATGAATCCATTCATGTGTGCATGTAGGCATATGTGCATGGGCGAGTGGGAGGAAAAAACAGGTCACCAGACTTGATAGAATATGACCCAGGGCATTGTAGAACAAACCTTTCCTCCCCCTTTTAAGTGTGTGTGTGTGTGTGTGTGTGGATGGAAGGCTACTACTACCCCCAGATAACTGGTTGATAAGCAAAGCTGTCAAATTAATTTTATGCATGAGGCGGTAGAAATTTGACAGTCGCCTTTCCCTTACCAAATACAGTATGTTTTGACAGCTAGCTAGCAGAGCATTGCCTACAACTGTATGTCTCATGTAAGGTGCAGATGGGCTACTTTCATTAGGTGGGATGAGTCTTTGTGAAGAACAATCCTGTTCAACAGTTGACGTGAGCGGGCAGCAGAGGCTCGCTCTCGGAGATGCCTCGTAGGAATGCGTAGGGTTCATGTATTAAATAGCTGTAGAAGTATTTAAGTAGTTCTCTTAAGGTTTTCTTTTTCCCAAGTTTAGGATGTCGGAACAAACATCTCCGACTGATTTCTGAGGTGAGGAAAAATACTAAGCCTTTTGCCACAGCTCACCGTAAAGGAAAACTAAAACACTTGAATGCTGTTAAAAAACAGCTCAGGTAAATGTCAGGTTTTGGTGTCAGCCCCTCAGACTCAAAGAGCAAGGGCTTCTTTCTAGACCGACAAAGACTAAATTAGATAAAGTTACGTAGTGCAGCTTTAAGATTCTTCATGTGAATGGACACTGGTTTTCTGGGAGGAATAATGCTTCAGCTGAGGAGAAAATATATATTGTTATTGATTAGACCATTCCATGAGCTGTGCAGACATCTGACTGGCGTCCTTGGCTGGGTGAGTACAATGAGTTGATTTGACGTATTGACATATGCTTGACATGTGTAAACAATATATGCTAGAAGTAGACGTGAGGATGTCAGGTGAAAATCAACCGTATCATCACAACAAGGCCAGCGCGCAGCATGGGAAGAAAGTGCCTTGCTCCAACTAAACAGAGTTAGCGCTATCCTGAATGATGGGTCAAATCCCCCCGGACCAGCTGGGGAAATGGAGGAAGTGAATGAGTAGAATAATATAGTGGCTTTTCTCATGATTTATACTATACAGTATTTGTGCTAATATCCAGCAGCTTTAAATTTAACCATTTGAAAAATATTCTCCCAGAATTGTGTTCTTGTCAGGGTGGCAAAGCCTCTGAAACAGCATGGAGACACTAAAATGCTACATTTAAACCCAGAATACTAATAATAATAATAATAATAACAAAACTAACAGTAAGAAAACATCTTGCATGCATGTAAAAACAGGCCAAAATGAGGTTCAGGTCTTTCTATAGACAACCAGAAACCAAAAAGAAGAATGCTCTAAGCTACTTCAATATATTTAACATGAATACTAAATGGTAAATAAAACAATTGTGTGTGGCAGTCTTCCAAACTCAGGAGCGTCTCTCAATAATATGCAGCGCCCTCTAGTGTGCACAGTTCACCCTCCAACTAACTGGATTAAAGAGCAGGGTGTGCAGGTCAGTCGATCACGTGTGTGTGTATTTGTGTGTTAACACTTTTTTCCCTGTAAATGTGATGAATGTGGTAATTATTACATTATTGGGTTTTATGACATTAATGGGAAGGGTGAAATTTACAGTTTTCAAAAAAAGTAAATAACTGAACTGATCATGTAAAACAATTCCAATTTACAAATTTGGTTATTAACATAAAGGAGATGTATGGATATGTATACATTAATGGGAAACCTATAACACTAACAGGATTATTACACTATTAGCTGCACATAGTTATTATGTTAATGGTTTGTTGTGCTAATGGGAAGTTATTATAGGACATTAGCAAAGATCCTCATGGTATTACTATCATTATTATGCTCTATCGCCCTCATTCATAACCGTGGACAGAAAATATCCCATCATGCCTCAGGTTTAACTAACGCCCTGCATCTCCGACACATTTTCTCCAGAGGCGTCCTGCTAAAACAGCCGTGCTTTAATCCAATAGCTCGCCATGCGGAAAAAACCCATATCCCTACACAGCCACAGATCCATGCTGCCTTTCAAAGGCAATGTGCAGTAATTGTCAATTTTGTCAAAAAAGTACTTGTTTCTTGACATCGCCTCTACGGCGCGTTATCAATCTCGCGTCTACATTTCAATTTCGATCGAGGTTCAACTCTAACCCATCACCGGAGGGTCACTGGTTCGATCCCCTGGTGATTGGAAAATGACTGGTGTCACAGCTACGGTGCCCATCAACACTGCCAAAGCGCCCTTGAGCAAGGCACGTAACCCCAAAAACTGCTCCAGGTGCGCTGCTCTGGCCTGAGCTGCATGTGTGTGGAGTGATATATATGTGTGTGTGTATCTAGTCAAGGGGTGTGTGAAAAATGCATTTCGTTGTCTCAGTATTTGTACTCTGTGCAATGACAATAAAGTTGAATCTTATCTTATTATAACCACAAAAATGTGAGGGGCAGCGACTCCTTACTGCCTTGGCTTTCTAACATTTGAACTGAAGTTACTGCAGTGCCTGCCTCCATTTTCGCAAGATAATCCATTGTTCAGGGGTGCCACTGATGACTAGAAGTGAAAATGTTAATATCGGGGTACAACCAGTCACCCAGTGCTGAACCCCAGCCAAACAACCACCTCTAAATCTTAAAATGACTTACTTTGACTTTCTTAAATCCTGAAAAGATGAATTTAGAAGCTGTGATGTAACACCATGCACATTAGGGTTCGACCAATATGGGTTTTTGAAGGCCAACACAACAATATTTTGTGCTGATATTCCATATCTTTAAATTTGACCATTTTCATGGTAAAAGAAATCCAAAAAGTATGAATTCAGTATGAGAATTGTATTGCTGTCAAGGTGGAAAAGCCTCTGAAACCTACAACACTACTACTATTACTATTATTACTACTCCTACTACTAATAATGTCTCATTATTAGACTAAAAATGACTAAAAAATGTCTCATTAGAATCAATTCAGGTTAAGGGCTTCCCATAGACAACCAGTGTAGTATTGATCAATTCTACAATAATCAATCAAACTGTATCAAATCCATCACATCAGAGGTGGACGACACTGACGGGACCAGATCTGATTTCTCATTTAAAGCCGATATCGGCTCCATATACAGTATCAGCCTGCACCCTAGTATCATCTATGGGTGTAATCTGCTAAGAAGACAGATGACAGACAGATAACAGTACATTACATTGGGGAAATTACACTGTCTCTCTCTCACATATACACACATCACACACTCAGCCTGGCAGTGAATCCTGATCATGCATGTGATTTAATATAAAGGTAATTCTGGAGGAAATAATGAATGTGTTCTCTTGAGGGAGAAGCTCTGTTTGACGATGTCCCAGAAAAGCCGAGATCCTCAAATACTGCTTATTTGTATTGGATTTATTGCTGGAAATGACATGTGTCACCCCCCCC
The DNA here is from genome assembly GCA_034670405.1 of Hoplostethus atlanticus. Taxonomy (NCBI): domain Eukaryota; kingdom Metazoa; phylum Chordata; class Actinopteri; order Trachichthyiformes; family Trachichthyidae; genus Hoplostethus; species Hoplostethus atlanticus. Next base: position 92,950 of record JAXDDX010000312.1, on the reverse strand, counting down.
CCATCCCCATGTAAAACACGCTCTACGACCCTGTAATCAAGCCAAAGCATTGAAAAATGACTTCACATTTTAAAGGTTGCACAGGCATCCATCTGAAAATCAAACACTTTTTCATCATTTCCAAAATAGTTGACTTTTTTGAGATGCAAAGGTTTTCACCACAGTTACATAATAGCTCCAAAAACAGAAGGTAGTTCTGTACTGAGTGTGTATGTGTGTGCGCGTGTATGTTTGTGTGAAAAATGATACTAATATATCTCGGGGAGTTTAGCACACGAAGGAAATGAAAGCAGAAGACCGAGCTATAACTCTTTCCTGTGAAATAGAACACATACTGAGGGCCACATCTATATTTCCAGTCAGTAGCCTGGAAGGATATTTTGAATATGGATGGATGGATGGATAGCGTCAGCGGCAGGCATTAGCGCGGCGTAATGAAAGCTCTGTGAAGTCATTAACCTCACTTTGAGAATCCTCGCTCCGGCCCGCTGAATTACGATATCAGCCAAAACGGCGGCGGTTTGTAGTAACCTGGAAATGAGCCCCCTGAGCTGCACTCTCCGCTCCGACGTTAATGGATACTCACATTTTGAGTGTGTAAAATTACGTGAGAGAATTTCTTTAAGAAAATGTGTTTTAATTTGAATGACTTTTTTTCAAGCCCTCTAAGAGTAGCTGTGTTTTTGCTCTTCCTCTCTAGTGAGCAAGGTCAGCAACAGTGGTGTTTTTACCACAAATGATGTGTAAATGACCCCTCCTGCTCAATGAGACAATAGTGTTTGGAGGTGTGGTCTATTTGGGACCTTGTGGGGGGAGTATACACACACACACACACACACAACACATACTGTATATACACACTGCTAAAGTGAGGGATGGGGAGGAGAATCCCCGGAGCTCTGATGCCTTGCACCTTGGCTTTTACTCCAGTTCTGTCAAAGAAGGTATGATGTGTGATGTGTGTGTGTGTGTGTGTGTGTGTGTGTGTGTGTGTGTCAGTGAGAGTGAGTGAGAGAGAGAGAGGCTGAGGTGGGAATAGTGCACCTTGAGGCCGTGTCTTATCAAAAATAGAAGTGGCTGCTGTTGTAACTGTTGTAGTCCGCATGAGGCTTGTTAGCAATCTTTGTAGCTTTTTTTTCATTCTTCTCCTGTGGTACTAAAGAACACCGCCAGAGTGGAAACACTACCAAAATATCCTCACACTGTACTGACATTTTACTTTAGTGGAAATAAAATGACGCCATGTAAAAAGTTTAAGAACATATAGAACGTATATATTATTCCATCTGTGATTAATAACATATAATATGTCCAAACCCATTACTCAGTAATGTTACTACACTGATGTTTCTTTTGCTACTAGCTATCCAACCAATGCTAATGGAGAGCCTACAGGATGTACTGTGTATATTGTGTACTTTGGATGTGATTTAAAATGGAGTATAATACTATAAAGCATACTTAAAAGTGTATAAGTGTGTGTGTGTGTGTGTGTGTGTGTGTGTGTGTGTGTGTGTGTGTGCGGGGATGTCCGTTCCCCTGGATGCTTGGCTGACCAAGTGTTCCCTCCATTACACTGCAATGAATCCTAGAGAGATGGACTTTCTCCCCATCAAAATCGTATCCATCCACCCAAGACCTCGCTTGGTGTGTGCGCAAAATATCTGATTAATGAGAAATAACTAGAATATTGCTGTAGAGACTTGGATTTGGAGTCTGTAGTGCTTAACAGTGAGTTTAGAGTGATTTATTGTACTTAATGTTATTTAATCCACTATGGTATTACTATATAGTGTTTTTTTATGGTAACGTTATCATATTTCGGAATGTTTATCTCCTATGATATACACAATAATATTCCTATAGGGACTTACTATAGTGTATCTGTGATGCTCAATAATGACTTGACCTTATTGTGCTTCATGGTATTTATTTATTTTCTATGGTATCACCATAATAGTCCTATAATATTCCTATGGAGACTTAATATGGTTTAAGTCGTGAACGGTGCTCAATAATGACCTTAACGTACTTTATGGTATTTTTGCTCTTATAGTCTTACTATAAGATTTCCTATGGTATCATTTTGTGACCTATAGTAGTAAAATATATATATCGTGATATATTTGTATTAGTTTGTTCTTTTGTGTGATTTTGTGATAGAAAGAGAGAGAAATATTGGCCTTGTATTAAAAATCCATCTGTCAATGTATCTCCCTGTTTTTTCTTCTTTTTTTTCAATGTTTTTTTCTTTTTGTTTCTTTTTTTCTTTCTACTTTTTTTCTTTCCCTTTCTTTTATAGGTTCAAAAATATATGGAAGAGCCTATATTTGTATATATATTTGAATATTTGTGAATCAAAATTATGATGTGTATGTAAACTGTGCTTTTCCAATAAAAACTTTAATTACAAAAAAAAAAATCCATCTGTCACCCACCCCTGATATATGTGGCTGACCACAGCTAGTCCCAACTCCAATTCTAATGCAGCATTTTGATCATGCATTAATATGTATATTAGAATAATTTTTCCATCAGATGGCATCACTATTGAGTAGTATGTGAGTCAAATACTCCCACACACCAGCTTCAGGGCGTCTATAAAACCTGCAATCAAACCTGCCTCGGCCTACCCTGAGGAGCTGCTAGCCCACCTAATAGAATTTAATATAGCTTTCACTGGAGAGTTTTAGTGTCCCGTGGTGGTCTAAAGGCTGTTTCAGAGTAAAAGTTCCATCCTGAAAATAACCCAATTCTGGGTGATTGTGTTGGGTCAGCAGCACGTTACAGTAATCTGAATACTTTTTCCAGTAGTGAGTAGTGTAACAAATTACTATTTCAAATTTCAGTTGTAACATTACAGTTAGTTTTGTTATCACCTCCTCTAAATACTGTATCGGATTGATTGAATTATCCAAAAACTCAGATTATCTCCATCCCTATTAGATGAGAAATGGTAGAAAAATTGGAAGTAATCTCACTACTTTGATGAGAAATGCTTACTGCTCCCATGGAGTACTAAGCAAAGCACTAATATTACTTTTGAAATAGGTATAAAAATTATAAAATAATTAATAATTTAATTAAATTATGAAAAAGCAAAGTAATGTAAAAAAAGTAAAATAAATAATAAATACATAATACAGCCTCTGCAAATAGCTTGTTAGCATTGTTAGCATTCCTCATTGCACCTGTTTGAGGCCACGAAGAAGTTGCAGTATCCAGCGAGCCGTCGTGTCATTGAAAGCACCCTGCAAGTAGCTACGTTTACTGTTTTAAGAGCTACAACACTGACTTTCTCAGTTGTGCTGAGCGTGAGAATAACAAGCTATCGGTTTGAATCAAGTACAAAGGACTTTGTCTTTTACTTGTGCTTACCCTCACCACCACACACACACCCCGAAACATCATTGTCACACACACCCATATAACAGGATCAATAGCCAAACTGTCCTCTGTTATATCCCATAACCTCAAGTTGGACACACACACACACACACCTACACACACACCCACTGCCCATTTACATGTAAGTGTGTGTTGCATGTTTACACGCCAGCGCCTCATCACATTCTGCCAGATTATATTCTATCAGCCAAAGCTTATGGCTGTCATCATAAACCGGCGATAGTCAGTGAGCCTCGCCCAACGTGCTAAATATTTCCTGCAAGCCCCAGTGTGTTTGTTGTGTGTGTGTGTGTGTGTGTGTGTGGAGTCATCACATTGAGCTGAAGGGAGAGGCTTTAATGCTGGCTCTAGCTGCTTTTGGAGGCAGACTGTTCCTCCGGGGTTACAGGGAGGCTCTCCTATTAATGGTAATTGCTCAGTTTGCACCAGAGCCAGCGGTAATGTATGAGTGGTTATCAGCCTGAGGCCCGTCAGCACTGCGTTCTCTCTCTCTCTCTCTCTCTATGTGTCTCTAAAGCTCGCCCGCCCACAATGCTAATGTTACCGATTTTCAGTTTAATTCAGTGAGCTGCAGGATGAAGAAGTGGAGACTCAATAGCCTTTTGTGCGTGTATTACTTCAAGGGTGGAAGTAATTAATTACATTTACTCTCAGTTATTGATTAGCTTGAGTAGCTGTTTTTGTGCGCTTTTTGCATTTTAACAGTCTCTCCATACGCATTGCCATCTGCATCAGTAACCGTAAATGCTCTGATTTGTCCACGATAGATTAGTTAACATTAGCCAAAGAGCCGTCTAGACAACTACAGAATTATTGGTTGGCGTTAAGCTGGTTGTTGTCGAGCTACTTCGCAATGAAAAATCTTTCGTCACATGGCATGGGTGTGTAGGTATAAATGCACGAGAGTGTGTGTGTGTGTGGGCAGCCTGCTGACTGCTGCTGTTCAGTGAAGATTGAGCACAGTCGTTTGAATTATGTCACAGCCCTCATTAGCTGCTTAATTTGCTTTCTCAGCTCAGTCAATGGGAACAGATTAGCAGCTGATTCCACAATGGGTTTCGACAGTGTCCTACTAATTATTAACCACGGCAGATAGGCTTGAGTGTGTGTGTGCGTGCACGTGTGTGTGCGTGTGTGTGTGTAGGGAGGCAGGCAGGCAGAAAGACAGCAAAAGCAAGTTATAAAAGAGTGTTTGTGCAGCGGTGTGCAAATGAGCAGGGAATTCAATTAAAGGGGGGGGGGGGGGGGGGGGGGGTCAACTAACACACTGCCTCGTTCGTTGAGTGGCTGAGCTCGTCTGCTGTGTGTGTTCGGCCGCGTCTCCACTCCACTCCACTTTTCCTCTCAGGTTGTGGCTGCGGCCGCCCCGGGTGGTCCTCAGCGACCGAGACGGCGCTGACGCCGTTACCATGGTGACCTTGATGTCAACAGTTCGGACATCTCCACCAAGCGTTCTTATTGTGTTTATGTGTGTATTCTGTTTATGTTCCATACTTGACGTGACTTTTAACATTGTGTACGATGTAATAAAAACTCAATTGCATCACTCTTGAATTGCATCACTCTTGGCATTGATGTTAACTGCAGGTACACAATCACACTCCGGTTTATCCAAATTGCCAAAACCAGAGGAATCACTTTTAAATATTCAAACCTGTTAAGTAAAATTGCCTTGTTAACTTTTCAAACGTTTAAAAGTGGACTTTACGGCTGTCGACATTGTAAAACGGACCTCTCATTTCCCCACTGCTCTCACAGCAGCAGAGGCCTTCACACAGTGTTTCTGATGGTGAATAGAAATGGCACGTTGAGTCTTTGAAATCATATAAGCACAAAGCCGAGAAAATATTCAGGTCGCATCCTCTCTGTCTCCAAGGCCTCTCTTTCCAGAGGGCAATCTCTCCTCAAAGCCGAAATGGCGTAATATTGATAGCTGCTTTGATAGAGAATCAAGGCTCATGGATTTGCTTCACAAGCTGTAAGAGAATAGGGTTTTTTTTTGTTCTGTGTGTGTGTGTGTGTGTGTGTGTGTGTGTGTGTGTGTTTGAGAGAGTGCCAACTGAGGTGAAACGGCATCTGTCTCTTATGCGATGTATTCCGCTTGTATGATTTCAGTCAAGCAGATCAAGGAGATGCCTTAAAACACACTCCTGCAGTTCTGAGAAAAAAACATTGCGAAAGAGATTCAACCTGCATCCTGCAAGCTCCTGATCTCAGTAATACGCTCCATCCATCCTCCATGTACCCGCTGCCCATGTACGCGCGCAGGCCTGCGTTAGAGCATGTTTGACCACACATTAGCAGACTGTGTTTGACAGGAGTAATTGGCTGAGGCTGGCCTGTGATTAAAGGCTATCGGATCCTCACAGGCTCCGTGAATCACAAGGGTTAATACTCTCCCACTCCGACTCGAGGCAACCAACTCACTGAGCAATCACACAAACCCTAAGGGACTGGAGCACAGAGCACCACTCAGATGCTGAAAAAAGAAATGCGGTCAAGTTCGGTTTCAGCTCAGCACAAAGAGATAAGACGAGTCGCTTTATTCCTTTTTGACTCACACAATGAAATCAGTCGGAGGGGGTTATGGATTGGTCTCCGATCTCTCGTTCGTGCAGCGATCCGATGTTGACGAAACTTTGGGAAATGATGCACAAATTACACAGATTATCCCAAGGAGGGGGTACGATTACAGGTTAAACCAAGGTGATATATTTGGTATATTTGGTCATTGCTGGCCCAGAGGGCTATCAAAGCAGCTTTACTGTTGCCTTCTTTATTCTGGACTTGTGAATGTTTATGTACAGTATTCATGTGTTACAGTGAATAGTGGGTGTGTATGGGAAATTCTAATGGTGATAAAGTATTGAAGAATCTAGGGTGGTAGCTGGAGTGCTGACGACAATAATCAAATAAAAAATGTGATAAAATAAAGTCTAACAAGTGGTCGCTTAGCCGTAAGCAGGAGTTTTGCATTCATCGCGTCCCCTGGCCCTCCATCATGAAAGTCAAATTAATTCTGTCTTATCTGGCCCACTTATTTTGAAATCCTCCAGTATTTCATAGTGACCACTTCATCCTGCCTAAATGTTCCACTGAACACTTTGCCCGTCTTTCCTCCATCCATCCCTGTGCTGTTAAATAATGTAACAACTCAAATCCATACACTTGCCCCGGCAGTGGCGAAGACCATGTTTATCATTTTATAACTTGGGATGTTTGATGTTTGTGATATTTGCGTACAACGTTCCCACATGAATTGCTCAATTATTCATCCATTCATTGCTATGTATCAAAAAACCTGAAGTTCTCGGACAGAGACGTCAGATTGCCTTCGTGCTTAGGAGGCTAAACACAGCGTTACTTCCATTTGACAGCTTGGAAGTGCAGGAAGTGCAAGTCAGCTGACCTTTCACAAAGAGATCTCACATATTGAAGAGTTTCAAAGACAACCAGACAATCAAGAAACACTACCCTGACCCTTCCTCTTAGCACTTGCCTATTTGTCGTCAAGTATTTGTCTGATCTCTTGTTTATTGGCTCTTGTTTATTTGATACACTTATTTGTCTTAGCTCTTGTTTATTTGATTCACTTATTTGTCTTAGCTCTTGTTTATTTGATTCACTTATTTGTCTTAGCTCTTGTTTATTTGATTTTCTTATTTGTCTCATTTGTTTAAGAAAAAAGTAGGTAGTTAACTTATTGCACTTTTACCTTAGCACTAGTTATGCTCTTAGTTGCTTGTTTAGGAAGGAAATGCACTTACGATTTCTGGTGACTAGTAGTTTGCTTGCCTACCTATGTTGAATGCACTTATTGTAAGTCACTTTGGATAAAAGCGTCTGCTAAATGACTGTAATGTAATGTAATGTAACCATGAAAAAACAAACCTATTCTGAGGCAAGATGCAGTTACCATTTTAGGGAGTGACTTTTTTTTGGAATTGTCCAGAATGAATGCCGAAATATATCTGCCGTGTCAAAATGGGATTAAGTGAAATATGTGAGATTTGGGAGTCTTTCTGTCTCTGTCTCTCCTGCAACTGCTTTTTCCTTTCTTTCGTTACACAGTTCTGCCAATGAACTAAATGTTCTTGTTTGTTGTGGAATAAACAGACGACTGATTTCCATAATGCCCCGGCAGAGAAACTGCGAGTTAAGATGATGTGTGCAGTGAAAAAGAACATCCTGATGAAGACACATGTTGGGTTATTAGTGCGAGGGTTTGATTGATGCATTCGTAACATAGTGAGCCATTACAAAAATTCTGTTTTTTGTTTTTTTGTGGTCAACGCAAGAGGTTACTGAAGTAAAACGTTACAGGGTCAAAGGTTTCCAGGCTCCGAGGTAATTTGCTCCATTGATTCCAGGCACAGCAGGCCTGGAAAAAGAGCTGAATGACTGGACTCTAATAATTTGCCAATTGTATCCGTAACCTGCGAACCTGGCTTTTTTTCCCCCACACGGGGGGGATCCAATCGCAGGTTTAACCCAGTCTGATTTCTTTCGAAGTGAAATGCGTAGTCGCACCTGTCAACCCCTAGCCATTCCCTGTCGAGCTCCGACCACTCGAAAAGAGTGAATAAGCAGCCCGGTACTCTCCTTACCACAAACCCAGAATATGATTTACCATTTTAATGACCACTCTGTCATACCTAAGGGCGCAGTGGCTGAGCCGCCTATGCTGACAACCTTTTTATACAAAAACCCCCGACTATCTCTTTACAATCCTCCTTTTAATATCCTTGTCACAGCACCCACACTAGGGTTCAATTAACTGGCCTTCCTCTGTTCATCAGAAGTGCTGCAACAAGCACAGAGGAAGCAGGGAGAAACTTAAGGGGGTATTTCGCTTTTGTAGAAAGTTTTCATCTTTTAGTTCACGTAGCTCTACAAGAGTTGCCGACTGGACAACCACCACAATTCTGGGAAATGCTTAGTCCATATCACTTTCTTTTATTTTGAAAAACCTAAATCCAGGTTATTTCTTCCTGTGTCCTGGAGCCTTTCGCCTGTTTGCGGTTGTCAGTATTTACAGAAAGAGACAGGACAAAGCGTGAATGCTGATGGTGGCATTGGATTCCCAGGGCAGTTGACCGCTCCTGAATGTCTATGTAGGGGCATCTATTCCTCCGCAGTAACATATCATCTTGGAGTGGGTAAGAGTGAAGCTTGGCCACTTGAGAACCCACCATCAAAGAGGCTTGACAGCCAGCACGTCATTCAAAACTACCTGCCATTTTTTTTATGCCTGCCTGACTGAGAGTGGCAATCTTCTAGGGGAAAAAATGTATCATGGCAGCGAAGTCTTATCCTGTGTGCACAACATGAAATGTGTGTGCATGATGTATAAAATGTGCACTTGAGTTATATATAATATTGCGTGGATAGATTTCAAACGTGCACATGTAATAACTGAATTTGAGATGTGGTATTGCAAGCTCTAAATATTATAAAGTAGAGTTTTAAACCTGATTAATGAATCTCTATCCATTATACCTTATCAATTCAGCTACTGTAAATGTATTTACATTCCACAAATAACCAGGCTAGTTACACTAAATAAGTGCAATCAAGTATTAGGAGGGATTAGGAGATCCTCCACTAAGTTTCTCTAGGATTCCATTTGTCCGATGGAGGTTGAGAAATGAGGAGAGATGTGAATCGTAGACGTGGAGAAATGCCCTCGTGCCAAATTCACAGGGCAATTTGATTGGTACCTTAGTTAAAGAGCTCAAGCGTCAAGTCTGGGAAAGTTCTTGCAGAATGATGACATTATTTTAGGAAAAGCGCAGGAGTTCAAAGAGAGTTCAAAAGCACTTTTTATCCACGGTCCACTTCAGCTCCCTCAGATTAAGACTTTAATGTGGACCTTGAAAACATAGTTACATCTCTCTGGCCTGAAGTATCAGGCTTACCAGTCTGTGTCTCATCAAAGGATGTTACAAAAAGTGTTGTAACTCCATGAAAAAAGTTACACGGGTCTTGAGATCTGCACATTTGAGCTGTTCCTGTTCAGACTTGAACTATTTGATGTGAACACTGAGGACTTTGGGCGTGTCTACAGCTTTATTCGAAACCTTGGCTTCTTTGCCCTTTCCATCGGTATGGTGCAAAATCCAGCCGATCCATCCAGACTTCATCATGTCTTTCTTCTGAGGCACTGCCTTTAAATTCCATTCGGTTATGTTTAAGACGACAGCACACAGAGGATTTAATTGGCAACTTGCCCTTGGGACACATAATTGGATAAAAACGTAATGAAATCGACTTCTACTATTAAAAAAAAGTTTTATATCAAAAGATGAGTTTCTTAATGACTGCTGCTTTCTACTTAACTCCCAGAGAAGCCACTCTTCAATTGCACAGTGAGGAAGGATGATTTATTTTCATTGCCATTAAAGACTGTGCCAGGCAGCAGGAGCTACTGACATCCTTTGAAAGGAATGCGTCGCGAGAATGTTGCGTGTCAGCTTGAGGAACATGGGGAAGGATGTCAGCTGTGCAAACTGCGATCCAATCAACAGTGTCACAAAGCCCAAGTCACGTTTTTGTAACTCAACAGCTCATATCCTTGCCTTTTATCGTTATCTAGACTTCTTGTTTTACATCAGGAAGCGGATGGGAGTAGGGTTCGGGGTTGTGCGTGAATGAAAGGGAGCGTACCAGTGGAATTAAGTGAAAGTCAGAAAAAGTATATGGAGATGTGGTGGACACAAGGTGGACACACCTTGACCTCAAGGTCTCGTCTTGCAGGAGTAACTCCAGGAGTGCAGGAGTGAATCACCACTGTGCAGTGCCTAAGAGAAGGTCTGATTTGAACCTATATGAATATATTCACTATATGATAATGATGAGTGAAGAATACTTTTCTGCTCCTTGTCATTTGATGGGTGTGGAGGCCACTTTTTAATATTCATAACCTCAAACCCGGTTGGAATATTATCTTCCTTGGCCAGAGCCACGAGAACACTCCCACATGCTGCCAATGACAGAACGAGGGATTACATTCACGTAAGTATAGTATAGTAACCTTTAATTTCATTAGCATGGAATAATTGCCTGCTGAATTTGAAAGATGATAAGCCACAGCCATCATCTTTACGGTGTGCGGTTTGGAAAGTGGCACAAACAACTAAAGCTGCAGCAGCGAATGCCAGCGCCACGTTAGATTGCGCCAAGGGATCGACTTTATATCTCAGAATGTTTTGCATCTCTCAGATTAGACTCCAAAAGAGGTTTGAAAATGGACATCAATAAAAAAAAAAAAGTCACTCAGTGACAGCTGCTGCGCTGAGTCTGTGTTCATTTGAAGTATTGGAGCACAGTCAGATACAGCACACAACAGCTAAAGGCCACTGTGTCCCTTTGAGTTCATTTCGATAAAAAATTAGAAAGCTTTCCCTTGACTTTCTGTGATGTTTTTCACTATGTAGTTCAATGAGAAAAGGTTAGAAATAACAAATCATTAAACATGTCACCCCCTGCGAATGGTGCCAATATGTCACCCCGGCCCAATCAGTGGTGAGATGCACCATTCCCCCAAGTTTCGTAAAAATCTGATGTCTGAGATATTGCGCACAACGGACCAACAAACAAAGACCATAGATCTCCTCCTGATTCCATCACGGGAGAGAATAATTCTCCAAATTTATGGGCTCATTCAATAGTGCTGACGTACTCTCTTCTAGCGGAGGCCGTGATTGATTGGCCCGGTCGTTTCATCATGACTGTGCTGTCAATCCAATTCACCGCTGCACGGTCCGGTAGTCGTTAAGTGGCGCTCCCTTTCCGACAAGCTCAACCTTTTCACAGGAGGATTGAAATGCGTGGCCTAAATCTATACTCCGTAAAAGAAGAACGACGCATTAGTCAATGTCACGGTTTAGAAGAGAAACCGCAACAGTAGCCAAAATCGAAACGAGGCGAGGAGTATCCGTATCAAAAGTCATCGATCACATTTCGGCAGGCCTTTGATGCTGACACAGGTACTTGGTCTTGGTTAGGAGGATAGAGGCATGTGGTGCCTGGAGGTGTACAAATGCATTATCAACAATTGTCAGTCGTAGAATGCTTTATTTTAGGTGGGAATGTTAAGTGGTACTGATTTAGGGTGCTAATTTCAACACAAGGTGGATTTTAGTGATCATAAATCATACTAGTTGGGTTCAAAATTAGAATATGAGTATCCACGTAATCACTCTGCTTGACAGTTTCCAATCCAAAGCAGTTTATCTCACACTAAACAGGATTTATGTTGCTTATAACATACCTGATGGACTGAAAGAGCTGGACATCATTTTAAGGAGAAAAATCTTGTATGATTGACATGCAGATCTGAAGAAATGCCAATGTGGTCTCACCTGTCAGTCAAAATCTCCTCTGCTGTCTGTAATCCATTGCCTTTAAATGCACCGTACTCCATGTTAGATTACGATTGTTAAAATGTAATTATGATATATATTATATGATACATTACTTTATAGCCTGGGACCTTCTGTTCTGTCTGCTCTTGGTCCTCAAAGGACGAAGAAATAATACAGTGTATTCAGTACGTTAGCATCAAAGTGTACATCACCCCTCTCAGTCTCCCTTTATCTCTATCTGTCTATCTGTGCGTGTTAGCCCCTCTATTGTCTAAATGTTGCATCACCCCATTGTTGTTGTTGCCGCTGGCTTTTTGCTTACAGGAGATGTTGTTCTGTCGACAACATTGAGAGAGTCCAAAGAGTACCACGCGAAACCCAGTCCAACAGCACTAAAATACGAAGTCCTAGAGCTATGTGTATAAGGAAACTAAAGAAAGGGGTATCAGTGGTCAGGCAACAACGCCATGATAGTTACTACTACTTGCTGCTCTCGGATTAGCATTCCTGCTCAAAGATCCTTCGTTCATCCAGGTCCTACTTTAATGAAGTCAAATAAAAAACGAAAAATAACCACTGTGTGAAAGTTGCATTCTTACGGTGTCTCGCTTCCGTAATTCGCCATAATACGGGGAGGGATTTGACCAGAACAAACCTGGGAAGTGACTCAGTGGTTTGCTCATAATCCAGAGCTGTCACCAATAATGTACTATTCATGAATAAATGAATAAATTCCGACCCCCCGGGATGCAACTGTGGTGTCTTAGGAAAAAGAAAACCGGGTTTCAGGGGTGAACATGGAAAAATGCACTGCCACACCCTGCCGTGTTGCCACTTTGAATTAAGTTGCAGGGTTTATATGATGGGAGGTACACCTACTTGTACGCCGTGAAGTACCCATTGAACATTTCCCAGGATGGAAAAGTAATACGATTTTGATTTAAATAGATGATTTTTTTTGGCATTTATTGTTCAATTTATTGTTATTTTTCATTTCATTATAACTTTAGTACCGACCAACAGATCCCCAAGTGCAAGGTTGGGTTCATGCAGGCCTAATTATTCCGAAATAATGAGAAAGGAAAGCCAATAAGACGGAGAACAAACCCTTGAGCTGAAGCTACTCTCTCCAGGTACTTCCGAGGGAGTAGAATGCGAGCTGTTGATCCAGCCTTCAAGGCTTATATGTAGTATTGATTTCCTCGGGCTTAACATGATGTAGTGTAGGTGCATTATGTATAAGATCAATGTCCCACTGCACAGTGAAGGTTTCATTCATGAAACTGAAACGCTGGAGGTGGACTGCAAAGCTTACTTCACGACGGCTTCTGCTGCTGGCGCGCCACAGGAGTCTGCCTCAGAGTTAAAAAAAACAAAAAACATATCGATGTTTTGCCTGCAAACACGCAATGTTAATCCTTTTTATTTTGGATAATACAGCTAATAATGACAGTGCATCAGGTTCTAAGTCCATGTCTCCAAGGCAAACGCGCTGACAGCTGCTCTGCAGAAAGTGCACCCATGGGGAAACAGCACTTTGAAGGTAATTATCATTGCACATTTTGTCCAGATTTTAGTGTCACGCTTCAATTTCCCAGGTCTCACTGATATCAACACCGAGAACACTCCCTTGAGATAATTACTTGGCTTATGGGCTTATGGGACGGGCGTATACATTTACCATCGACTCTGATAACCGGGGTTCAATCGCCCCATTTATTGATTGAAATGAAAACGTATGAAAATTAAATCAATGAAATCCTGGAGGTCATCAGACCCCACTTTGGCCATCACTGCTAAACGGCACTCGGGTCAACGTGTGTAATAAAGGGTTTTGCCCTGGCCTGTTCAAATCAGTTCAAGACAATACAATTGAGGAGTTGATTTGTTCGGTTGCAATCACAGTGCTGTTTCCCACTGCCAACGCAGAGGAGCAAGAGAAGAGATGTGAAGACCTTTGAGTCAGAAACACCTACACGGGTCAGGCACTATTGTAAAAAACAAAGAAAAAGGAGTGAGGCAATAGGTGAGAAACGGGTATTGAAGCTGACAGCATGAACGGGACGGAGGTTAAGGCCTGCTGACGGCGTCTACTCACACCACGGCAGCAGCCGGCACAAACTTGCGCTTGCAACCTTCACATTACTTTACGATTAATATGTTATACCCATTGCACAGGACACACACACACACAGAAAACATGCCCATACACTGTACAACCTGAATGCACAATTAGTACAGCGTGCAGCCTAACAATCACACTGCTCCTCACACCACTGAGTGAATGAGCATCACTTTGCTGGACAGCTTAACTGGAGCAGTAGCTGGCACCCTGCAATTAATCATCTACTACATTGGAATGGATATATTTTAATACTAGTCTTATTACAGGCACTACTTATTCTAAAACTATTCTCTGATCCACCATAAAAAAAAGTATTAATCCTCACTGGTAAACCCATTTCCAGGTCTACACAAGTCCCATGCCCGATATTATTGCGCTATGGGGCAGTAAAAACCCTTATTGCCCTTTTGATATTTACCTTTCATTAGGCCTTCTGGGCAGCTGCTGTATTATGGTTCTCACAAAGGAGGTAACACAGGAAGACAGAGCTCTTAGGAAACACCAGGTAGTCTAGCTGCATTTAAATACTTAACTTAATTCACCAGAGCAACGAGCCCTGGAGTCAATACCAGGCCGAAAGCAAAACATAAGAGACACATGCGCAGACTGACAGCTTAATGGACTGGAATCTATCCCTTGAATGTGTTCCGAGTGAAGCCCGGAGCCTCGGACTCCACCTGGAGAAGAAAAATCACTGAGAGGAAACAGTAATGAAGAGTCATTACAGTGGCAGGGTGAAGTTCCACTCATCTAAATAGCCCAGCATTGGCTCTATTAGATAACGCATAATTGACCCGGATGAGGCCAGTGCCATCATCTTCAAGGGGCGTTATATAATTCTGCACATGCAGCCCATGTAAGAGAAAGAAGTATGCCAACATTTCACGGTGTTTGTCGTCAAAAGCATTGTTACGTAAGATCAGCGCCAGCCTGCCAGTTTGAGCAACCCGTAATGTGAAAGAGCATGGAAAGCGATATCCCATGTGGCTCTTAGGTACGGGGCATGCTTTCATGTTGCCAGCTGAGACGGCGTGCAAAATGTGAGAGTAGCAAGAACAGCAAAAATCAATGGAGAGGATGTGCAAACTGGAGATCACAGTGAAATAAAATAAAAAAGGGCCCCCCCGTCCACTGAAACCCCCGTGCTTCAAGATCGTTAAAGAAGTTACTGTTGTTATGAATACACTTTTGCGGCAGCAGAGCGTCTTTTTGTGTATATTTTGTTTGTATTCCCCAAAGTTTCAGGGGTACTACACTACTTCATTTCAGCGGAAACTAGAAAGGAGGTAGCACAGTTGGAGGGATGATCTGTGACAAGAGCTTTTAAGTCAGACAAACGAGCCGAATATTTTTTTCTTTATTTCTGTCTCGACTGTGTTGTTTTAAATTCCGAAATTAATGAGATCCATAGGGACATGACAGCTGGTCCTGAAATAGTCTTATACCGGTTCGCTGATACATCAGGGCAATGGTGGCCTTTTATTCAAAATCGGGTCTCGCCATCCACCTCCGATATCAGCTCAACAGCTCCAGGGGTGTCAGTCTGTAAAACCTGCAATGAAACCTGCCTCAACTTGCCTTATGGAGCTGCTAACCCACCCTTTCAATGGAGACTTTTAGTTTAAATTTAAAGACAGTGAACATCAGCACAAAACATAAGCTATCGCAACTTCAATACAAAAATATTGGTGTCAGTATCAGCCTTCAAAAGCCCATATCAGTCCAACCTTAGTTTAGCCCAGGTCAATATATCTGTGGGAACGTCCTCAATTCATGCAATTCAGGCACATTTTTTACTACATATTTTTTAAATAAAATTGCTTCACCTGCAGACATTAGCCTCTGGAAATGCAACTTTTATTGAAATTGTCAAAAACAGCAATCCCAGGAAGCTAAAGGGTCTGGGGCTTTAACTTCTCTAATGATGAAAACATTTGAAAAGCATCATCAATCTAGTTGACAGTGCATGTGTTGTATCAGCACCTACAGGCTGGGGCACCATAGTGGAGTGTGGGGGGGGGGTTAGAAGTATTGGCTATCCAGGGCCCCAAGCTAAGGAGGGGCCCTTTAAAGTGTCTGGGAACTGAAATGCCTTTTGTGGTCCTCAAGTGTATATTTATGAATATTTTACACTTTTATTTCACACTGCTCGGGTTTTGAAACAGGATTCAGTTGAAATCTAAAAAACTGCAAACAAATACAGACTCTCTCAGAAATATGATGACGCAGCTGCTGTGTTATCTGAGAAACTGGAACAAGCAGGAATACAATTTGGCTCAGTTTTTCCCGTGCAGACAAAAACAAAGCCCCCCCCCACCAGACAGATTTTGAACAGGGGGACTACTAGTGAAAGTAAGTTTATGACAGCCAATAACACTGTCAGGGACAGGATTTTCAGGAGTGTCAGGAATTTCAATAGGGATGTGTCGGATAATTGATTAGTAAATGAATGTCTGTGAAGGTTTCCGATGTTCCCAAAACCTAGGCATGATGATAGAGTGTTGCAACCCTTTCCTAAATCCACAGGAATAAAAGGCAACGAAACTGAAGCGGCGCACAACTAAAAATATCTGGGAACTGTTATTGATAGCAAACATTGCTTTGGGACAAATACAATTGGAGTCTGCAATGAAGGCACAGCAGCGTTTGTTTTTCCTACAGAAAATTAACTCTTTATGTGGGGGAAAATATCAGGTTTATTAACTTTGCTCGTGAATTGATGAACCTCTGGATTTTGGAGTTCAGAACGGCCACTGTTGGAATTGAAGTTTGGGGATAGTTCCAGCACCTATTGCCCCCTCAGCCATCCCAGTGGGGGATCCCTCTCTGAACTGCCCCACCCAAGGTTTCTTCCATTTCCTTCCTAATAAGGTTCTCTTGGGAGTTTTTCCATGTCTCCTTTGAGGGTGTAAGGCTGGTGGTCAACTTGACTTGAATTAACAATGAAAATGTACAATATGTATAATGTAATACATAAGATCGAAACACAAAATCGAGAGAAAGTGGACAGACGATGTTCAATGAGACGTTCACATCGATCAGTTTTTCGCTGACTAACTCTTGGAGAGGGGCTATACATAAAGCATGGTTCGTTTATAGTCCTTAATTTGACGTTAAATCAAATTTGAAATGCCTGAATGACGCTGATTGAAATAACATTGAACGTTAACGTTGAATCAATGCTCCATTTCAACACTGATTCAATGTTCAGTCTGGGCGAGGTTCGGCAGGGGGGAGAGAGAAGCTGTGTGAGCGGAAGAGACAGGCTTTATACGATGACCGTGGGCAGAGAAACACACACACAACACACACACACACTGCAGAGCTCTCCTTGGTCTCTCTCTCTCGCTCTCCCTGTCTGTTTCAGGTACTAACTGCTGGGCGAGGCCGTCCTGAGCTTAGGAGATGCAGCCTGGCGTTCCTAAGCTAATGAAGAACGTCATTGGATCAAGCTGTCACTCTATTATTCATAGCGATCCCCTTTGTGCTTATGTTTATGCACACGTGCACACACACACACATACACACACACAGGCACCAGCACTCCATCTGACAGTCCCTCATTAAATTTAGATGAGCCAGCCCATTGGGTAGAGAGACCTATAGTAAACTGCCTCTACTTTCTCCACGTCTCGTTTTCTATCTCTCTTCCATTCCTTTCACTTTTTCTGCTTTCTGCTCTGATTCTCCTCCTCTTCTCCCTGAAGGTCGACCTGGGTTTCTCCTCTTCCTCCTCCTCTACCCCCCGGCCACTCTTTTCCTCCCCCCCTCGCTGTCACCTTTGCATCTCTTCTCTTTCTTCTCTCCTGTCGTCTTATCTCCCGTCACCCTGTCTTCCCTCTAATCTCCCACCATGTAGCAACTGATAAAGTAATAGCTGCCAGGTAATGCAGTAACTTTCGAAATGTATTAAAACATCCCTCTAAATTAGTCAGAAAATGTAAAAATGTATACAGTATTATGTTTGTGTAAGCCTGGTTGTTGTCTAGCTAGTTAGCTAGCCTTGCTAGCTAGTTGGCTAGCTAGTAGCAAAAGAAACATTAATGTAGTAATGTTACTAAATAATAGGGATGGGCATTTTATGTGTTATTAATCACAGATGGAATAATGACATGAACTTATGAATACATAAATAAGCTACTTTTACTTTTACTCAAGTAGAATTTTAAGGCAAAGATTTTACTTGTACTGAAGTAAAAAAAAAGAAAAAAAGAACAGTACTTGAGTTGGATGTTTTGGTTTTCTTTCCACCCCTGTTTGCGCCTCCTCTCTCCTCCTTTCTCCCACTGTATCATAATCATAGTCGAACAAAGTTCATACGCAGCAATCTGAATGCATTAAGCTCATTAGGCGTTTCCAGCAATGTGCACAGAATGGCTCTAAAAGACTTTCATCCCCGCCCTCCTTAACAACCTGAAGCCGATGCAAGCAAAGCAAAAAAAAAAACGAGGACCCATCTCAGTCCACAAAGGAGAGGGAAACAGCATAATGGAAGGAGACATAACACAAATGAGAATGGATGACTTTTTCCTTTTTTTCTCTCTGGACGGGAAGATAAGCGAGGAAACAAACAGCAAACTAACAACCAAGTTGGGAGCAGTTGAAGTAATACAAATATACACACACATCTAATCTGAACCCTAACCTAAACTACCCGTGGGGAAGAAGAAGAACTGAAGGCATGCCAAAATGTCCTCATCTCAAACTGGTTTGCACAAGAATAGAAGCACAAGAACACACAAAACTTCTCAAACCACGACGTCTCAAAGTTTCCATTTTTATTCTACATCAATGACCAATACAGTGACACGTGCTCATGTGAAAAAGTGCAAAATGTTCCTGTTTCCTAATTATCAGTGGGAAAAAAAGACTTTCTTTTCCCCTTTTTTGTTTTGCATTTTTTTGGTTGGTTGGCTCTGAGGGGAACAGCGAATCTGAAATTAGGATAAAGACAACTGTCATCTGCATACCTTGGCAAAGACGTCATTTCTGACTGCCTACTATCCAAAAAATGGGCTTAATCAACTACAGTTGCAACAAACTCAACAGTTTGAAACTTCCGTGTTCATCCATTCATTGTCATTATTATTAAATTACGTTGGTTGCCATGCATTCATAGTTTTTAAAATCATTTTACATTGAATTTGCAGCTTTAGCTATCAATAGCATAGCTGACTGCATAGCTAATAGCATAATATCAAACTATTCAGCTTCATTAACCTTATCTATTAAGAACCTGGAGACAATTGAAGCACAATCTGAGATAATCTACATTTCAAAAGTCCCAACTAAAGTCCAACTAAAGATGATGACTTAGAGCTTCTCAGGTGTCGTGAAATCATACCGGTAGAAAATACTTCAACATATTGGGGATGGGGTGTCGGCAGAGTGTTGAACGTGACTGAGTGTTGGCCAAGTGTTGATCGTAGTGGCAGCTGACTGTGGCTTTTCACACTCACCTTCACTCAACACATCTTTTTTTCTTCCATTTGTGAGTCCTTTGCATCTAAGAGGCATGGCCCAGGTTTACCTAGGCCATAGACTGCTCTCCGTTCAACAAATCGTCTGCTTATGACATGAAATAATTTCAGACAACTTTCAAGGCAGTGTTGGGAAAAATATTAATCTAGCCAATGTGCCCCCTTAAGCTACTGTCACAAACACACTGTCGCCTCTCTCCCCTGGCTCCTCCGTTGACACATTTTGCTCTAAGCAACGGTAACTGACCCTCTTGTGTTGGTTTTTGTTCCAGATATTCTTCATCTCTGAAAAAATGTCTCATGAGAGAGAGAGAGAAAATACATTCTACAAAGGCAAGGTTACGATGTTTAAAGATGCCAACACGGGGACGACTTTTTAACAAGCCCTGTACCTTGTACCTAAATACGACAACCTGTGATAAATGAGCCTGATCTGTAGCGCAATGACTTGTGTGTGGTATGCATTTAATTACACTCTCACTGGGTTATATTTAGAGTGCTGGTCATTAACATAGTGCCATCAAAGGATTTCTCTAGTTGCTGTTGTGCCATCAATCCTGTGAAATCTGATTTCAATATGTGATAACATTGAATTAATTTCGTCCCATTACCTAGCGTTAACACCAACACGGCCAACTGTATTGATTTAGTACCGGCAGAATGTAGCCCCAGATTACAATTTAGTGCTATGCTGCAGGTCTCTGCATAATTGCGTCCCAACACACATGCACACACTTCATAAGAATGTGGCTTCTTTGCAGCAAGCGGGGTATTTGTTTTAAAACCCACAGTCATTTGCTTCCTAGAGCACAGGGACTAATTATTTCTCATCCTGGAGAATTAAAGACAGGAAACACATAAATTAGGGCTCGCTGTAAAGCTGAGAAACTAAGAGTAATCGTCTAGATGAAGCTAAGCTGCTGGAACGCTACACCGCTGTGTAGTTTTACAATTTGGTGGACAACGGCTGCATATTACACTAAAAAAATGGACAGTGACTGCTTTACAAATTAAAAAGTTGATAATATGATAATATGAACTAAAGTTACAACCCCTTGTTGGATGTTTTTTCCCTTTTTAGTTATAAATAAATAAACCCTATAATACAAATAAAAAATCCCTTCTCTCTTTCTGTCTCATTTTCTGGCGTGGCAACAGCCAGGCCGCATAGAGGCATCAAAACGTTTCTGTTGTAGCTGTAGGCAAAAGCAACCCTGTGAAATATGGCTTCAATACGGGAAGGCTTAGTGTGGATTCCCTCCTCTTTCTCTCACTTGTTGGCTGGATTGGCCATGGGCAGAAGGGGAAAAGAAAATACTACTATTGAGAAATGAGGGCATAGGAGATGACAAAATCATGTGGTGGAAATCCACTTTGGAACGGGGTTTATGTAAAGAAAATCTTCAGACGAGAAGATATTCTCTGAAGTTGCCTGCCGATAAATTGGCACACTGTGGTAATTATTGATTCATAAAGTCTTATTGTGCTTGGTGTGGAACAGCGAGCAGTTGAGCTAATGAGAGATTTATTTATTTCTCCCACCACTTCCCTTTGCTGCAAAATAATTATTTCAAGCGAAGCGAGTGGCAAATTAATTAGAATAGAAAGGGGAATTGTTTTTCCCCCCAAAATTGTCAACGTCAGTTTTGGACAGTTTGCGCTTGCTTGATGAAAAATAAATTACGTTCTGACACCATGAAGCGAGTCGAGAATTGATTTGATGTGAGGTGATCTTTGATTTTACTGTCCTACCTCGAGAGTGTGGGGTTTCATTTTAATGTGGATCTTCTTTCAACTGCATATGAGAAATGTGAATGTACACTTTGCGTTACTGTCCAACCGCTGGAATTTCTTCTTTCCCAGTGTCTTCTAACCTTTCGATGCACCTTGCCTCGTGGGGGATAAAACTGTGCCAGAATACCATTTTAACACGCCAGGTACACCTTGCTAGGTGACACATCGGTGTTGTAAACATCATGTGATCTTGCTAGTCTGGTGCATCACCTTTTCCCCGTCCTCGCAACACATTACTTCCCACCGCGCCGGCTGACAGATTCAGCGCTGGTGGAAATGGGATGCTCTCTGATCACAGCGACTGGAGCTAACCGAGTAGTGTGTTACTTTGTGATGATGAGGAGGCAGGGGGAGGACGGAGCATCGACGGGATGGGCAGGACTGGAGTGGTGGAGATTGGAAGTGAAAAGAGCTGGCGGTTGTGTCAGGTGTGCTGTAGCTCAATGCCAATGCCAGCACACATGATGCAGTAACACTTAAAGCTTTCCCATATGCTCATGCTTCCATCAAGATCTGGTTTTTGGTGCTTTTGGGGTCACCATTGGGACACCATTGGCCCTATAGGACTGTATTGAAGAGCCACACCCAGGCAAGCAAGAAGCAAGTAGCTCTATAGTGAAGCATTTGACAGAATTGATTGGTATGATGGAAAAATATGGAATTAAGCTTTAAACTCCATTGGTTCAGGATCAGAATTACAGGGTAGCGAGTGATGATGAATGATTCAGCTGTTAAAATATTATTACATCAGAATGATTTGTTCTGAATTATGGGTCAGGGGTTTGTTAAATATGGACATA
This sequence comes from Hoplostethus atlanticus, assembly GCA_034670405.1. NCBI lineage: Eukaryota > Metazoa > Chordata > Actinopteri > Trachichthyiformes > Trachichthyidae > Hoplostethus > Hoplostethus atlanticus. The sequence continues at coordinate 70,977 of JAXDDX010000312.1, read as the reverse complement.
AATAGTCTAATGTCTAACATACAGGATGGCTGTTAGACTAGGTCTATTTGCTGGCTAATGAATTGTGAACTGTGGCTTTTATAGATAGACACTGTATTGGTATGCTAAGGTGTTTCAATCCTGGTAAGACTACAGATAAAAGACTGGCCTCTAGACTAGAATTATCAGGCCACCTACAACAGGTGGTGATGGGGCTTTAAGGTCCGAAGGTGTAATTATTACTAGAGTTATTTGTTCATTTTAATCCCAGCCAGAGCGACCACATTAGTGACCCCCCCCCCCAACCCCAGTATTATTTTTGGCCCCATTCGTAGGTCCCTCTGGGTTTCAACTAATTTGCAGACGATCTAGTCATCAGTGACATATCTTCCTGATCGCCAGCGAGTCACGCAATTTAAGTTTTGTCTGTGAAAGTGAAGACGGGCCAACATGGAATCATTTGAGGAGGCTTTTTCTACTTTCACTGGTACAAACACCCCAACACCCGTACCCTCCTTCTGCAGGGCCAATGAGGCGAAGGCAAAAGTCCTCTAAGAGCTACCTCCTGCAAACTGCAACAATGGGTAATGAATTTGTAAAACAGCAGGGGAGCACAGCTAATATTTTATTACCCTCATTTCTCTGTCCGAATGGGGTGTAGGGGTTACTGAATATATCTACTGAATTTGGTTTTGAACAAACGTGCACAGACAGACATGAGCGTACGCTGATTGATCCCTCTAGCTCATACAGTATTTACTGATTCATTTAGTCAGTGTTTCCTTTACTGTAGTGCTCCCCACAGTTGGAAGATTGCCCCCCAGACAGAAAAACATTAAAAAAATACAATATATACATACAATACATACAAATACAATACCTCACCTTATCCTGGTTCAGGAGGGTAACAGGGGGGTCGACGCCCCTACAAAAGCCAAGGAGAGTGAGGGCACTAACCCCATAGACGAGGTCCAGGCAGAAAGGCTGTAGAGAAACCTAATTAATGGTCAGTTTATTAATTAATGATCTCAGCTCTCTGGCTCTCATCTCTTCTATGGAGAATACAGTGACGTTAGCTTAGCACATTAGTTTAGGAAATGTCAGACGATGCATGAAGAACCCAGAAGGTAGTATGTGTGATGTCATCTCAGAGGATTGTAGGAGTTGAAAATTAGCATCCAAAAAAGATTCATAGATTCATATTTCCTAACAGTAATTTCCTGACTTTTGAGGTGACATCTTTTTTTAATTAAAAATAAATGCCCCCCGATCCCCCTACATATGGCTTTGCGCTTCCTACCACCACAGTTAAGGGAAACACTGGTGTACAATTATAGAGGAGTGATGTGTCTCACCGTGGCTAATTGACCTGAATTTCCCATTGTGTTGACAGCTCTGTGGTAAAGAAAAAACGGGGCAATCGGTGACGGTAGAGGGAATATATAAAGGAACCGACAGTACGGTATTGCTTCACACAGTGCATTGGATTCCCGTCACCTCTTCTCCACCCTGCACTAGTTCCTGTCATCAGCGATGTGATGCAAAGGCGCCCGCAGGATTCTCCTATCTGGGTGCAAACAAGCACCATTCACCCCATCAAGTCACACACACACGGACGGATTGGGCACACACTTCTTGAGTCTCAGAGAGAGAGAGTTTGCACTATGTTACGGTGACATCACCTATATATAGAGACATGTAGCATATAAATAAAGTGCTATGCCAAACAAGAAGCCAATCACAATTCAGTGACTTGCTTGCTGTGACACAACATGCAGACTGCATGATTTACGCTTTTTGGCATGACCCAGTAACCTATTAGACACCGCTAAACAAACCACCAACACCAATCATCGGCCTTCGATTTATTTTTCATCCAACACCTGAATGCTCATTGGCGTACGGTCAGCTGACCAAGCACGGACACAAGCGATGCAAGTGGAGGTGGGATGGAGTAAAAACGCAAAGACCATTGGATCAGCCATCTCAATTTTATGTAAGATAGTAACTAATATACGCACAGTGCATACAGGTGCAGATGTACCAAGTTGGCACCGGGGCCACAAATCACTGATGCCACCTATAACACTTTGCGGAAGTCAACTGTGCGCAGGAACATTCGGTTCACTGGAACTCACTCGGAACTGAACTTCCCGGACTCTACTCTCCGACGGAGTTGCCAATTAAGCCTGCCTTCCCCCTCGCTGGGGAGATGGAGCTCTCTGAATACTAGATCTCCGCCTGAATTCATTTGGCATCTTACTGCCTGCTTGCCAGCAAACCTCTGCCGGCCCACCACGCTGCCGAGGCCTTAGCAATTAAGGCGGTGACACAGTGTGTGGACGGAACCCTCTGTGAATTCTGTCTCATCAATTTGCAGCAGTGTTTGGATCATTGCACACACCGCGGGTCACATATCCAAACTTGGCAATTAAAGAGCGGGGAGAGGAAAAAGCACTGCAGAAAAGATGACAAGCTTAGCAAGGGTCAGATTTTTATTTTGCATCCCCTTACTACAGAATAATTTCGGTCAAATGATCTTAATTGTGTTCAGTTCAAGCTGTTTGTCAGACCACAAGATACTCTCAGCAGTTGCCTGCCAATAAACTGGCACATTGTGGTAATTATTAATTCAAGGAAAATGTAATTTGTTGAAAGGCCAATACATTTTCGAGTTCTTAGAGAAGGGGTCTTAGAGGAGGCCAACAAGTCATAGATTGAAGGGGTCTTAGAGGAGGCCAACAAGTCGTAGATTGAAGGGGTCTTAGAGAAGGCCAACAAGTGGTAGATTGAAGGGTGTAAATATAATTTTAACTGTTATATTTATTTATTGCAATATTTTGAAAAAACACTGGTTTGTACAGAAATGGATTCCGGCAAAAGTCTCGGAGGTGACATTTCCTTGGACCGTCGGGATTTCTTGAAAGAAGTCACACTGACATAGATCGGGTGAAGTTTCGAAAATGATTATTATGATTGAAAAGTCTGGATGCAAGATAAAATCCCTGGCTAAAAGAGGGCAGGAGGGGAAGGGACGTCAAGGAAAGCGAAAAGAGAGAGGTGAGAGAGGAAAGGAAGAACTTTCTTTTCGTTATACGGGACTGAACGGTGTCGTCAGCTTCCGACCGAGAGAAGTGCGAAAGGAGGTTGACCCCTCTTTGACTGCCACCGGCCGAAAGCGCTATTCCTCTCTAATTAGAACAAAGCGGCGGTGCTCCCGTTCTCGGTGTAATATCAGAATGTAGCGATGCATTTTTATTCGGTGTTCGAATGAGCTGGGAAGACCCGGAATGATCGTTTAGTGAACTTTCACATTTCCTCTCGGAGCGCATACCTCCTTAGTTCAGGAACCCGAACGTTAACCTGAACCTTATCACTTAACCATGTGCTGAGGACACAATAAGGTGCAATATGTAAAGCTATAGATAACTTTTGGGGCGGAGCTATATCCTTTATCTATTAGTTCATTCGTCCGTCGGTCTAACGTGATATCTCAGCCACCACTGATTGGATTTTGCCGAAACTTGGAGGAACGATGTATCGTATTGCACCTCAAAACAAGGTGAGGTGCAAGGTGATTTGTTACTGATCGGCCCAGAGCAGCACTGAGATCAGTCATGGGGGAATGACATGTTTACCTTTGCCTTGTTAAAATCTCTACTGGCGGGGGAGAGAGGCATTGCTTTTTTTTCCCCATTTGTCCTCCTAATTCCCTCCCTGTTGTCTGTTTCTCCACTGTAACTGACTGCATCCCTACCCCTGGGGCTTCGCTCTTCTTGTTTTCCCCTCCTCTCTCCGTCATTACCTCTCTTTCCTTTCGCCTTCTGTCTTCTTTTCCCTCTCTCTCCATCTTCGCGCATCTTTTCTCTTTACCCCCCGACACTCGCATCAAGCGCAAGAGAAGGTCCCCACGGCGCTGAAACTTTAATAATGACAGTTGACTAAGGAGCTGCAAGATGAGAGAATTGCTCTCCCTTTGTGTATGTTGATAGGATAACGCCGGGAGGCCTATCCCAAAACAGCACCATTAGCTGTTCAGACGAAATAAGCCCATATCAATCTTTAGTATCATCCCCATCCCCATTGACACGGCGCAGCAGAAATCTTTTACCTGGTGGGAGGTTTCACAGTCTGGGAGACGAAGGCTGATCAAACGTAAAAAAAGCAGGCCTAAAAGCTGTCGCCTAATTAGGGTCAAGTGCAAGGGAATCTGGGGTGGAATTTCTAATGAATTGCCTTCAAACATGAGCAGAAAATAGCTGGCATATAACTGGTCGGATCTGAAGAAAAATTAAGCGTCATTATTTTCTCCTCCTCGCACTCTTTACTTTGAAATATCCGCCGGGGCTCATTCCCCCTTGATCTCAGATGGCGTCGCTTTCTGGTGGAGGGAAGGGAGATGTTTGATGGGGTTTTGTTACCTACTACAAACTTTATGTGTGACTTTGCCTGTAACAAAGACATGATTTTTATGATTTATCAAAGGGTTTTTCAGTATAAGACAAGCAAAGAAAGATTTGAAAGGTTTTTTCAATATAAATGTTTAATTTTAAAGTTGCATAAAACCAACATCCATCCGTCCATCTGCTTTCCCAGTTCATTAGAATCAGGCGCCTTGTGAGCAGAGTCGAGAAAGCAAAGTCCGAAAGGACGTGAACTTGGCGTCTGCCAGTTTTGCTTTTCCTTTTGTGTCTGGCTGTCTGTTATGCATGAGAGGGAAAGCTGCCTCCACATTTTGGCAGGAGCACTTCCTCAGCCGACTTCTAAAGCATCGCAAATCGCTCTCCAGAGCTCTCTTCGGGGAGCAAAAGGGTCTTTCATGGTGCCTCTCTTCCTCTGAATACAAACTGAAATGAAACAGATGTAATCTTAGGACTACTCTATCTGTCTCTCCCCTCTTCTCCTCGATAGGATACACCCAGTTTTGTTTGCCTGTTTCGCTTGAGTCTGCCGTCTGAAACATCCCTCCAGCGATCCCTGCAGTCAAACCAACTGACATCAAAACACACAGCGTTGAAACCGGGTGGCATCTGCCTCCCATGGGGGCTTTAGCTACTTGAAGAAGGTGCCATTTGTTCCGATCCATCACAATATTGCACAACCATTCCGTGTGCATCTCTGTCAGAATTCATTCACCCTGTCGGGGATTTAAAAGTGCTTGAAAAGCTTGTCTTGGCGGCTGAAAAGGCAATTTGGAAGTCTGTTGTAGCAATTGCTGCGCAGTATGTTATCTGTCAAGGATTTGGTGTGTATCGCATTGTTGTTGTGTCAATAGAGTTGGCATCCGCAGTTGGATCCTGACTTTAATGGAAACTTACATCTTCTTTATATCTTACAAGCAGCTTCAATCTTTTTTTTTCAAACTTTCAGGAGTGTTTGGAAATCTGTCTGCTGGAGAATATATCAGGGAAATAGGCATGTCAGACCAAATTCAGTCGAGAGTGGAAGAGTGTGGCATGTTAACCAATCATAAAGCAAAATACAATTCAATGTTTTACTCCAGTGTTTTAAAATGTAAAAGCAAACCCTCTACAGCCTTGAAGTAAAGGATGGAAACATTCCTATTTAAAATGGACAGTCCAAGATGACTGTACCAATAACGTTTTCAACTGATTGAATTAGAGAACACTGTATTGTCAGAGTGATTTGGACACAATGGTGGACACGGTTAAAGCATTCCCTGTTTATTTGAGGCTTGTGAAAATAAGGCAAAATGATATTCGAGACTGTATTAAGTATGGAGCTGGAAGGTATTCTCAACCTACTCAGTGAACTCGTGGCCTCAAAGTACTTTTTAAAAAGCTGTATTACATTACAGTCATTTACCAGACGCTTTTATCCAAAGCGACGTATAAAGGTGATGGATGCTATGTGGGGATCTAGTCTCATGCTCTACCGACTGAGCTGTCCGGGCCGGACTGTATAACTCTTTCACATACTTTCAGAGCTTGTATCAAAAGCTACACTGAATTTGAGTGAAAAATGGACTGTCTAAATGTAATGTAGTGAAAATGGCTTGGGACTGGGTTTCATAAAAACAAATGTCCATTTTACTCTCTATGATTGATATAACACAACAGTGATTCAACCTATAACCAGTTCATGAAAGCTTTTCCATTTGCTGTTCTAAACACCCAGTGTCAGGTAGGTCCTTCCTGAGAAAAATCCTCATCCTGATTGGCTCCTACATGGGAAGTGATGCATTTTACATTCCCAGTTTGTTTGAAACAAACACCTCTCTCTCTCCTGCAAAGGTGTGGTCACCATACCGCACTGCAGGTATCCGCTCTGAATATGGGTCAGTACAGAGACAGGCAAACCAGGACAAATAACTGGATATGTGGACGCATGTACTGGAAATAAAATCATTCTCTTTCTCTCTCTGTCACTGTCATCTTTTATGGATAGACTGATGTATTGTTTTGCCGATTTCAATAGGATCTGTTCCAGTCAGTGTCATCCACCTCTTATTTGATGGATACGATGCAGGCTGAATGATTTACTGTCGAATTGAGCTTGCATATCTATTATGTAGCTGATCCAGTGCATAGGTACTTTTTGGACTGAAGCTGCCGATTGTAAATATCTTCTTGTGCCAATATTCATCTTATTATCTTTACATTTGATCATTTCGATGCTGAGGAAATCGAAAAATAACAAAGATTCAATTTTATTCTTGTCAGGGTGTAAAAGTCTCTGAAACAGCATTTAGACCATCATGGGACACTAAAACTCTCCACTGAAAGCCAGACTGATGAAACTGGTTTAGGTGGGTTAGCAGCTCCTTAAGGCAGGGTGACCCTTGCTCAGAGATAGCTTTGCTGGGACTCCTGTAATTACAGTAGAAAGTGTAGATTGGAGTTTTAGTTCTACATTCTACATTAATCAGAGGTAGAGCTGCTCTGGAGGCAGAAATAATCTCATTGGTTGAGTTAAGCCTCAGTGGGCGGAGCCGAAGAACCACAGTTTTTCTGGCTAAGTTACATTAGAGAGGAGCTAGTTAGCGCCTAGATAAGCCTAGCGCTCTGCTACTAACTGAAAAAATGCTTTACCTAGTTACCTAAGTTAGCTGGTTAGCCTAGCTGACCTTCTGAGCTCATGAATGCCATGGTCATGGTCACATAATAACTTCACAGTAAAACAATAAACCATTAATGTAATAAAAAAAATTGTAGCTAATAGTGTAATAATCCTGTTTATGTAATACATTTTGCATTAATGTAATAACATTTCCAACAAGGTTATTTCTGTCTCTAGAGCAGCTCTGCAACTGAGAAATGTTTCTAATCTGTGCATAAGGCCTGGGGGGCACAGATGGGTAACTCCCAGCACCTCCCAACAGCCGGGGGAAGACCCAGTGGTTGAAAGTTGAAAGGGACTCTGAAGAGTGCCACATCAAGCCCAGTGATGCTGAGTGTTGAACCAACATCCAGTCCAGCCGCAACATGCTGTTGCTGTGGCTCTAGAATCACGTGACTGTTAGTGAGCCGGCAGTGGGGTAGCGAAGCCTCAGGAGCTGTCCATCAACCGTGGTGCTGAAAGCCTGCTAGCAACTTGCTGGGTGCTTGGTGTGAGGAAACACTACTGTGCCTGCTTTGCCAAAACAACAGCACCATATTAATAGAGAGGTACATTTCTTACAAATTTTGAACAGTGCCGTTTTTGGTTGAGCTCCGTGGTTAAGATGAGCTGTGGACATTTACCAATCCAGTGATATACCAGGTCCCTTGTCTTTATTTCAGGGATTCTAGAGTGTAGCAAAATGTGGAAAAGCTGTGTCACTTACAGATGGTATTTGATTTCCAGTTCCTGAGATGTCAAAGTGAAGAAACTGGATAGAAAATACCTGCGGAATAGTGCAGTCTGTACTTGTATATAAAGCGATGGAAGGGTGTTTTTATTTTTAATTTGAAACCTGAGAAATTAAAATCAAATGAGTAACACATGTAAAATCATGTTCAAATGTATTGAATGGACATGGGATAACACCTCTTAGAAAGAAAGGTAAAATTAGAGCGATTGTGAATAGACGATGCATTCAAAATGTCTTTCTACTCTATATTAATAGAAAAAGAACTTTGCATAGAACAAATATCCCAAATAAATGTATTTTGAACTAAGTTTGTAGCACAAGAAAATGTGCAAAAAGTCAAAGGGGATTGGCCCGCGATGAACCGGGCCAATGTACCAACATTCTAGCAAACCATTATACCAGCAAACATACCACCAACAAAATATATCTGCAAGCCCAGCAAACAGACCACTATCACACTATATAGATTTTTATTTGTCTTTCCCATCAAGACATTAACTATACGTGCTAAGAGAGACATTGTAATGGTCGAGAACCTCACCTCTGGAACCAGCGAAGAAAGGCAAGGGGAATTTAATTCACGATACGACAGCATTTTTCTTCAGCTTTATGAAATCTAATTTGTCAATAGCTCTAGTAGGGAAAGACTGGTATATCGGGGTGATGTTGGCCTTTTATTAAAAATCAGATATGGTCCAGTCAGCGTTGTCCATCTCTGATATGATGCAGTTTGACCGATTACAGAATTGATCAATACTACGCTGTTTGTCTTTGAGAGGCCACTATCGGTTTCCACAGAAGTATGCCTGAATAGGTTTTATTATTAGTATCCTGAGTTATCATGGAGAGTTTTAGTATGCCGAGGTCTAAATGCTGTTTCAGAGGCTTTTCTATCCCGACAAGAAGGAAAAACTGACTATTTGGAATTTGGGGGGGGTTTTGTGGCATGAAAATGATCAAATATAAAGGAAATATCCTCCCCTAGAACACAAAAAAATCAGCTGTATCTTATATTCTGGGTCCATTTTGTGGCTTGGTGTTTTTCTTATTCCTGTGGATAACTGGCCAAACCTAGATGACGTTATGGTGGGATATTTCCAGTGTAACTAGAATGGAGTTTGATATCAGACAATGTTTCATTGAGCTAAAAAATCAACGGTAAGCGCCTGTGTGGGAGGGTGTGGGTGAGGCATAGGCTGGATGCAGAACCGATGCCAATTAAGGCCGATTGCAGCTGGGGCTTTTAAGCTGTGTGTGTGTGAGTGAGTGAGTTCGACAGGAGACAAGTGAGTCGACTGTTGACAATATGGAGCAGAGAGCAAGAGGGACACGCACACAGGTTAAAAGCAGTGGCTGCAATCAGCCTTAATTGGCCACAGCCGGTGCTGGATACAGGAAGAACCATCCCACTGGCTCAGTTCTCTCCTGCATCCAGCCTACGCCTCACCCACACCCTCCCCGCAGTCTGTCACAGTCAGGTTTTGGCGTCAGGCCCTCAGAATCAAAGAGCAAGGGCTTCTTTCTAGACTGACGTTCGACAATCATACAGGGAGAAATCCAACGGAGAATAGAAAGAGATACCAATTTCTACACCAACAGCTGCTTAAATACCCTTACAAAAAAGTCACATGAAATGCTTTACTCACATGTGAAATGAAATTTCCACATGTGAAAATATAATATGTGTGTCAAAGTCACATGTGAATTCGACATTTCCACATGTGATTGTCCCTATTCACGTGAAAAACTAAAACACGTGTCCAAAAACCACATGTGGGAACACTCACATGTTGTTTTCCACGTGTCATTTACACATGCGACTTTTTTGTAAGGGTAGACCACAATGCAATGCAGTCAGACAACAAGTTCACGCTTGTTCTCTGGGGGTTGTTGAAAGTCATTCTCGGGAAATGGAGGAAATCAGTAACTGCGGTAGAAGTAGAAGAGGCAGGTCGATGCTGCAGAACATTCAAGCTCTGGCTTATTTCAAAACACTAGACTGGTAACGCACAGGACGCCGATGCTATCATGCTTTAATTGTAATTAGAGGAATACTCTGCCTGCACATACATGTATACACTGAATCACACATGCACACACACACACACTCCGAGAGGTGAGGAAGCCTTGGGGCATGTTGAAACAGCCTTCATCCGGAAAAAGACATTCACTGGGCGATAATAACAATAAACAGCTCATTTCCCAGAAGGCTTTTCATTTTAATTTCCATGCCAGCGTGAAAGACACACTCTGGTTTGGGTCATGTTTGGGTTAAGCTGCATAGAGATGTACTGAAAAATGTGCCCATAACCCTGCAGCGTGTTAGTGTTGTAAGTTTAATATCTACAAAATTCAGCACTACTATGATACCACGGCAAAGAAGAAAAGCCACCAAGCAACGTGTCACCACACTTGGACAAGTGGGTGTCAGTAAGATGTTTACATATATTTACACCTTTTTCACATGTCGATGTCGGTTATCTTGTTTCTGTTTGGTTTTCTTATTCATGATCCTGAACTGTTTTTAACCGCGTTCGTAAAGCACTGCAGGTTTACATTGCGGTAAAAATTTCATTTTGATTTGAAATTTAAAAAAAAAAAATCTCTCATCACAAATCTGCCGGGAATAAGAAAAGGCGACTTCGATCCAGCCGAAAGTCTAATGCGATTCAAGTTCCGGTTTTCTAGGACAATCCAACAGCAGTTTTTTGAGACCCAGAGGTTCGAACCCAGCTAGAAGCTCAGAGTCCTACTGGATTACTTTGGACTGTGTGTCGACTAGTGCTGCTACAGTCTTCATCTTGTTCAGCTGGATTCTTCTTCCTTTTTGTTTTAGATGCTTCTTGCTCAACACATTTCCCATCATCGCTGCTATCACTGGGATAATTGACAAGAAGCCTGCTATATGGGTGTGTGGATGTGTGGATGTGTGTGTGGATCTCACACAGAAAGTTAGATTCATTGCTGTCTTTGCTAACCTAGACAATAGAGATAAATCACTGCCCTGACACCACATGCTACCGTCTTAGATTTCTCAACACCGCCTCTGACTGGAGAGCTCCTTTAACAGCATAATCCATATATTTAACCAATTATTTGTTCGTTTCTTCACCTATCCTCCCATCCATCCTCTCGCTTGTGCATTAATTTGTTCATTTGCTTGAATCTCCCTCTGCTCTCTCTCTGCCTTTCTCTCTCCCTCTGCTCTCTCACTGTGTGTCTCTCTCTCTCTCTTCACTAACCTTCTTTCCATTACTCTCTTCCTCCCGTGGCCTCATCAGAGAGCCTTACTCTGATCTAATATTAAAGCTCTCTCATATCGCATCAAATAAAGCTTTAGCGCCAGGCCAAACATTACCATTGTCTCCGCATTCATCTTCATCCTACTCTCATACAAAAGTCAAACAAGGCTTCCATTCCAAAACTCTATTACTTTCCACTTTTTTAAGGGGTGAGGAAGCGATGCTATCTGAAATTCCTCAAGTAATAATTCAAGAACACATTTTGCAGGCTGAGCGCACAATTTCAACACTGAAATTATGAGTTATCTTAGGACATGTACGCTAGAATTCAACTTTTTTCCAGTTTGGTTTTCCCCGCACTGAGAATTAGCAGGAATGGAAAACGAACGACATCCTGCGTAGTATCCCTTATGAAAAACATATTTTTTCAAAAAGCAAAAGAAATTGCTACCTGAAATTCATTCATCAAAAGCACAGATTCAATCCTCTAAAACACAATTTCGATGTAGGCAAAGGTCTTGAATCATAAATGTACTGTAATGGTAACCTATGGTGCACTTTGCCTTCACGCCGACCGCGGTTTTGTCAAAGTAGGTGTTCAAATGGTGGAGTTTGTTTAAACAGAAAAGGAAACTGACCCCCCCCCCCCCCCCTCCACCCCACCGCACCCCGAGTCTGCTGCCTGCCTCTGTTCCTCTCAGATAAACGTCACTGTTCAGGCGGGGTGCATGCGACAGTTGCACCGACACCGACGCAGACACCGAACGCCCCACGAGCCCATACAAGAGGGTGAAAGGAGTCAAGGTGGTACAAACCCTGCAGAATGAGAGATAAAACAGTGAGGCAATAAGAAGGAAAGAAGAGACTGAAATCCTATCCAATGCCAGCCGCGCTGTATCCCTGCATTCAACAGGCAATTCTAAGTAAGAGTTTGACCAATATAGGGTTTTGCAGGCCGATACTGACACTGATATTTTTGAATTGAAGCGGCTGATATTTTAAATTTGACCATTTTCATGGCAACAAATTCAAAAGTATGCAGTGTTATCCCCAGAATTGTATTCTTATCAGGGGGGAAAAGCCTCTGAAACAGTATTTAGACCATGGGATACTAAAACTCTCCTCAGAAAAACAGAATAATAGATCATTTTACTTATATTACTACTAAATGAAACTTGAAACTAAAAGCCAGAATGATGATAATAAGAATAAAAATATGTCCATGCATCGCATTAGAATCAATTCAGTGTAGCATTGATCAATTTTACAATAAATACATACAATCAATCAAACTGCACCGTATCCATCATATCAGAGGTGGACCACACTGACCGGCTGGTAATCTGACTTTTGATACAACACCGATATCGGCACATCGGTCTCGAATTCTAACCACTCAAATTCAACAGAAGCTCAGTTGAAATAAAAGAAAAACAAAAAAAGAAAAATAAATTTCCAAAGAAATCAACAATAGCAGCTCAGAGAGAAAGACAGAAGACAAGAGTGGTGAAAGAGGAGGAAACAATCACGTACTGAATCTCTGAGGCTCCAGCTCCATGCTGCCTGTCGCCGAGTCGCAGAACCAACTGACACTGAAAAGATGGAGAGCGGGGTTGTAATGCGCCGCTAAGCTCTCTCTACCTCCCCTTCTCGCTCTCTCTCTCTCTCCTGTCTGCGAGTATGTCTCTCTCCCTTGTTCTTAACCTAATTTCTCCTCCTCTCTGCCCTTTGTCAATTCCCATCTCTCTCTCTCTCTCTCTCTCTCTGTAATATGTCTTCTTAAGCTAACCTCTCTCTACCTCTGCTTTGTTGCACTCTGTCTCACTTGCTCTCTCTCTCTCTCTCTCTCTCTCTCTCTCTCTCTCTCGTTCTGTCTCCAACAGCCTTGGTTGCCATGCATACCAGGCGTGTGTGTGTGTGTGTGCAGTTGCGTCTGGCACTGCAGTTGTGTGTTTTAAGTAAAAGTTTGTGTGTGGGTGTGTGTGTGTGTGTGTGTGTGTGTGTGTGTGCATGCCCATGCGTTAGGGCTGATGGGATGGAAGGGCATGGATCTAGATGAGGATAGACAGAGGGATAGTGATGCTGGGTTCACTTCCTATAGGAAAGATGGTATATACAAACTTCCTACTAAGAAAATACCATTCTCCTCAGCTTTCAGATATAAATACTACCTAGTAATATAAAAATACTACTACTCAACATATTTCGTATTGTACATATTTCATATTTTTTGGTATGTTCTAATATGTTTTTCATTCATGTTTTCTTTGTCTATAATCTATATTTCTACTACTTGCCACTCAATAATTTCAACTGCTACTACTACCTAACCCTTGTTAGTTAGTCCAATTGTAAACCTCCGGAGAAAATATCTAGAGAGGATTTTGAAGCACACCTGTAATTTGAGACTCTGATTCCCTCCACTTTAGCATCACTGCGCTGTCACTGAGTCAGAAATTGTGCAAGCCAAACAAAGAAAGAAAGAAAGGAAAAATGATGGTTAGATTAAAAAAAGCAACCTGTGTGCCATCTGCTGCCTTTATTACTGCCATTATTGCACAGAAATGAAAACAAATCCATACGTATACATACATGCATGCATGCAAACATGCTCACACACGCCCACAGACTCAAGGATCAAATAAAGCTATTTCCATTGCAACATGTCACGCAGGCCTGACAATGCAGCTCTCATTCTCCCCAGACACCTCAATTATGCTGTTTTCCTGGGTAATTCATTCCCAATCCGTTTGTTTTTTCAACAAACACCTGCAGTTACTCAGTGAAAAGCAGTTAATCCAGAGCGGCAACTAAAGCTGACCCTGATGAAGGTGGCTAAGCTGCAACGCGTTGGTGCATTATTTGAATCTTTCATATTTTCCCACGCATTAGCCAATTAGCCAATGCTTTTTATTCTGACGGTCTTTGAAGTTACAATCTTCTATAGAACTGCTCAAGCCAAAGTAGCGTTCCTCCTTTTTCCATTATTGTCGGATAAATCCGATGCTACTTCCAGTTGTGTTCCCCAGTCAAGCCACATTCTGTGAGATGTTGTGTTCTGTTGCAGCAGTGAGCAGAGGATTAATGAGCCTCTTGGGGGGGAAGGATACTTCTTAAGCCATCTAACAAGATCTTAAATTGGGTTCAAATTTAGTTACTGTCAGGATTTGTAGGGTGGAAACTAATCCGAATACATTCAGGACTTCAACAGTCCTCAACCATGCACCATGGTGCGCTGAAAGTAAAGGCTAGCTCACATTATTTCTAGTTGGGTTGGGGTGAGTCTGGGGTAGGTGAGGTAAGTCTGGCCTAGTCAGGATGCGTCTTGGCTAGTCAGGGTGAGTCAGGGTTAGTCTGGCCTAGTCAAGGTAAGTTTGGCCTAGGCGGTCCAAGGCTGAAATCTGAGAGTGGCAAGTTTACCTCAAGGCAGAAGAAAAGAAAACAAACTAGAAGAGAAGTCATTTTTAACAACAACAACTCGTAGACGAGAGGAAAAACGGCAAAGAGAGGAGCTATCGTTGCGGCTCCACACATTCGCTGGACATCATGAAATTGAGGCTTGCTGAATTGTGGCAGGAGCACGAGTGTTTATGCAGCCACAGTGAGCAGCTTTCTTTTTCCTGTTTGTGCTAGTGGTCATGTTCTCGTGAGATTTGCGAATGTTGGGACAAGACGCTGAGAGAATTGGGTAGTGTGTGATCCCTTGTCATCATGGCGCCGCATCTTTACCCTGTCGCCAAGTGTGAACACCTTTCCAACGGTGAGGCAAGGATTTACTCAAGACCAGTCGTTCCAGCTGAACCGCCCACTTCAAGATTCAAGATTCAAGAACTTTATTTGTCACATACACACACGGGGTGTGTACTGAAATGAAAAGTGGCAATGCTCATTGGGAATGTGCAAAAGGTCAACAGTACACAGTATTTACAGTAAAAAAACAACACAATATTTACAGTATTTACAGTACTGTTTGAAGTTTCCAAGGTCTTAGCTGGTTTTCATTCAACCCAAACACCACAGCGGCTCATTTCACCTTCTCTTTGGTTGACGGTGTGCAGATTTGTGAAATCAGCTGCTATAGTGCTTGGTTGGAATGAAACCTTTTGGATTCTTGGCCCTCGATGACACATGGTTGAGAACCACTGGCTTACACAAACAGAGAGGAAAAACCCTTCCATCTGCCAGTCCTCTGATGGTCCTAACCTCTGGAATTTGTGTAAGCTGGCCTACTGGGTGAGGGCTTAGTGGGGAAAGAAGGCCATCTTGTTTTCACCACAAACACTGTCACAGTCAAAGCCTCCCTGCTTTGGATGATTGGACCTGGGTTGACTCTCATGCGAACGAATGGGACGAAAGTAGGCATTTGGAATGTGTACAAGGTGTACGACTGAGCGAGTGTTCATTTCAAACCTGTTTCAAACCAATTTATATATCATCTCAATATGGTTTGAATGTATAAACTGCTTTTGAAATAATCTTTCTGCTAAACTAACTGAAAAAATCATATATGTGAGTGTGTGTGTGGTCTGTACAACTGAGCAAGAGAAGCTCAACGCTTGAGAGATAAAATTGGCCTGTGGCTAATGGAGCCATTCTACACATCCAGTAAGTTATTAAGCGGCCAATGAGTCACTTTCAACCCACCGCTGGATTCAGCCAATAACACTCAATCTGAGTGACTGACCGACTGACAGAGGGACATAGGGTTAATGTTGCAAACAACACACACCACTGAATAGACTTCCATGATGAATCGATAGCGACTAATAAATGGAGGGAAGGAGAGCTGGTACTGACATTATGGATGGACGGATGGATGGATGGATGGATGGATGGATGATGTAATCGCGTAGTGAAAGGAAGTAGTGTGTTGATGCCTATACATATGTGTGTGTATTAGGATTAGACCAATATATGGGGCCTTTTATTAAAAATGGGATATGGGATATGATTCAGTTTGATTGATTACATATTTATTGTAGCATTATTATTATTATTATTATTATTATTATTATTATTATTATTATTAATAAATTCTATGGTGAATAAATACTTTTTTTGGGCATGAAAATTGTCAAATTAAAATTGTCAAATTGTATCCGTCAAAGTGTATATGTGTGTGTAAATGCACCCCTGTGTGTATGACTAGAGCACTGTAAAAGAAGAGCAGCGACACTTTTCAGAGGAACGCTCTGTCGCTTTCACAATCAATCGGACCGTTTTCAAGATAAATATCAAGAACCAACCAACAAAGCATCAAAAACGCCGGCATCAGCATCAGCTTTCAAAAACCCATATTGGCCAAACCCTACTTGATATCCACTGTGGCTCACGGTCTTTGATAGCCTTATGCGCTATGTTACGCTTGGTGGTTCGTCTCCGCACCTTCCTGCGAAATAAGGGGAAGATCAATTATGTTGAGCACAACGCCAAGCGGAGTTACCTGAATCGCCTCAGTTGAGCCAAGTTTTTCATCACAGGGTATTCTGTAATCTAGGGCAACCGGTCTTATGGGAGCATTTTGTTCCAGTGGGCGTTCCCTCATTCATCTTTTCATTCGTTTCCTTTCAGCGGGCCATCTCGATTCTTTCTCGAATTTGTGAATTTCTTTGTTTTGCCCGTCGCCCTTCGCGTATCTACCGTATTTTGCTTCGATGCAGTTCGGTGAGCTAAGGGAAGGGCGATGATTGGCTCTTTGATTTTATTAGCTCTGATTGAGCGGCCAGATGTAACCTGGGTAAGGAGGGAGGCGAGAAGCATTAGGGCATTGATTTATTTACTGGAGTGGCGAGGAGACAGACACACTCTTTTTGAGGCTGCAAACTAATTTTTAGCTCCACTCAACAGATGTTCTCTCTACTTTCATTTTAATTCCCTTCATTTTCTATCGTTTTTATGCATCCTCACTCAGTGTGTCTCTCTCTCTCTCTTCTCCTTCTCCTTCAGTTGATTTGCACCTCAGTGAAGTAACTCGATTACTTTCTCACTTCTTTTTCAGTTTTTGTGCCAGCAGATGATATGACACTGGAGCTTTAATCTCTATGTAAATCTCAGTTTGTTTAAGCTGCAGGACTCTCATATTCAAATTTGTTCTCTGTCTTTCTCTCTCCGGCTGTCTGCCTCTCAGTGTCTCTGCATTGGGTCTTTTTCTCTCTGTCTGTCTGACCCATCTCTCTGGACAGTTTTAAACCAATTTACACAAAGAGGTATGTAGCATAGTCAGACGTTCTGTGACGCAAAGCCTGTTTTCACTTTCACGGACAAAAATTAAATTGTGCACCCTTTGGCGATCCCGAAGAAGAATTAATGACTTGAAACCCAGAGGAGTCTCTCTGAACAGGGGCTACATTATTATTATAGTTTTTTTTCATTATAGTTTAAAATGAATAAACAGCTTTAGTGATAAATGGGACTTACACCTCGTTGCTACCTCGACCCCTTTTGTGTTCATTAACAGCCACGGTGGACTGGCTATTCCCGTCCCGACGCTCCGCCTCAAGTCAAATCAACATTTAGAAACCAGTAAGTCAGCCGTCATTGTTTTGGATGAGCAGGAACTGATAACACATAAATGGAAACACAACACTGAACCATTGAAGGTAAGGCACTTAGACAAATTTACAATAGCGACCAAATTACACACATACATAAACCATGGAGCTTATCTGGAAGAGCAGATGTGGGCTAATGTATTCCACGGAAATGTGTGTGCAGCGTGTGTGTGTGTGTGTGTGTGTGTCTACTCTGCACCTCCGCACCTTCCACTCATTAGATAAGATTAGTAGGGTTCGACTGATATAGGTAACTGATACCAATATTGGATTAAAACAGCGAATAGCTCATATCTTGTTAAATTTCATCATTTTGGTGCCAAACTACATAAAAAACAGTATTAAGTATTCAGCGTTTCAGAATTTTCTTCTTATGAGGGTTGGAAAAGCCATGGGACACTAAAACTCTCTGTTGAAACACAGGATAATAAAGTGTTTGTGTGAAAGCTGATCAAAATGTTCATTAGAATCAATTCGGTTTTCGGGCTTCCCATAGACAATGATCAATATATCGTTAAATTAATAGTGATACCTACGGTGGCCCTGAGAGCTCAACGCATTGCAACTTAAAAAAACACATGCAAATTAAAAAAACATCTTCATCAATTTGACAACTATTGCTTGTGTTTCTCAAAATTAAGACCACATTTCCCATAAGCCCTGTTTCTTCCTTTCCCCCCTCCCTGGTGTCTTTGACTTTACTGAAGAGGATGAACATGTTGGAAGTGATTTTTCCATCTTCCTTTCTCTCCTCCCACCATCTGCCGTTGCCAGAAACTCTGAATGATTTGGCTCTGTTTGCACTGGAAGAACAGCGCCCTCTTCTTGTTTTGTGCTGTATAGCAATCCAGCAGATTTCCCTCCAAATCCTATCTGGAGGTACACAATGTAAAATGCAGTGTAGAGGTCGGTAGAGGCTGCCAATCTTCTCGGTGATGGTCTCATTTGTTTACAGTAAGTATACTAATGTCTCAAAATTAATATGGTACTGATTTATTGATGTTAAAATGAAACACATAGCACCTTTAATCATGCTGTTCACTACTAGTCTTCAGCCTTTCCCTCTCTTTAACGGTGTAACTCTGCAAGGGAATGTACTCTGCCTTGTGCACGGCCATACGCACATGCGCGCGCGCACACACACACACACACACACACACACACACACACACATACACACACACAGTGGTAGAGGAGCCTGTCCAAGGCATGCAATCCCATTCTGTAAGTGTGGACAGATAAAGGCAATGGTGCAGCTGAGGACAAATCGCTTTTCTCTGCTCCAGTTGCAGATGCTGCACATGCCCTCCAGCCCAGTGAAGAACACTACAGACAAACCCACATCTATCCCTACTCATTCTCTTTCTCTCTCTCTCTCTCTCTCTCTCGCTCTCTGTCTCTGATCCCTTCTTTGTCGTACTCTCTCGCTGCTATTTCAGATTTTGTGTATCCGTATTCTCTTTCTCTCTCCTTGTGTCTCATGCTTGTTTGTCCTCTTCCTCCCTCTTGTTTTCTCCTTCTCACTGTCTCTCTCTCTCTCCCATTGATTGGGCTCCATACCCTCATTTGTTAATTTGAGCTCTAAGAGCAAAGACGTGATTGGGGGGATGCATCTCACCACTGTGTTATAGGCTAGCATTTTCAAATTTACACTGACACGCCAAAATGCGGTAGTACAATTAGTTATTATATTTACTGAGTCACAGTAACAAATCTATCACATCTATCTAACATTATCACACTATTCACTTTTACCGAGAACGTTACTGAATGGATCTACAGCCACACCACAACCATGTTTTTTGGTATCTCTCTTTTTCTAGCCTTGTTGTTATTTATGCACAGCCAATTCTCCACTGGACCTCCATGATGGAGCCAGATGTAGTTGATAGGAGGTTTGTGACCCAACTGAGAAAACTATTCTTTCTCAGTCAAGATATATGGTCTTTGTGGGCTCTTAAAATCTGCCCGGTGTATATATGTGTGTGTATTAGTGTGTGCACGTGTTCATGGGATGCACTCTCCTCTCCCTCTTCCCTTTGTCATTAACCATGACATTAATGCCAGGTGGCCCATTGTTTGATATGTCAGCACTCAATTTCAGATTGTAATAAGCTAGGTAGGTGAGAGAGGTTTTAGCATAATAAAGGCCAGAAAGCTTTAATAACATGACAGTCAGAGCTTGCAGGGCAGGAATAAATATAGATTTAGACCAGTAGTTTGGTGTCATTGAACAAAAATGAGCGACAATGCATTTTCCGTAACAGTGAAAAGTCCAATACTTAAAGGTCCCATATTATGGAAAACGGTTTATTCCTGGCGCTTATACATGTTCCACAGGAAATTACTTCCCTAAGCAGCTGAGAAAATTTGAAATCTGGAAGTCAACCCGTTTTTCTGTATTTTCCTTTTTCCAAAAACGGTGCCAAAGATAGGAGAAAAACAGCCCGTTTCAGAAAGTGGTTCCTGTGGACGTCATAAGGGGCAAATCCAGCCCCTCTCAGAGCATGCCCACGCCCAGGTGAACAACCAATTTTACGTTGTCGCAAAATGCAGCTCACGGCAGTGCCGCAAGCCGTTGCTTATGGTACATTCCATTGTACTCGGAAATCGATAATTCCAAGTCGGTATTCCTAACTTCCAATCTAAATGTGTTCCAGTGCATCTGTCGGGAAAACATAATCGCCCGCAGCAAACTCATGTTTGTATGGTAAGTCTCAGAATGTTACAAGCATATAAACTCAACATCAACTACTACAGCACCATTAGTGAAAAGAATCGGCGCATATCACATTCGGACGCCGTTTTTTCCGAGTACACTGGAATGCACGATTACTTTGCGACGAGTGAAGCTAAAACAAAATATCTACAGAGATATATCAACTCTCCAGTTATTATTTTGTAGGATGCAGGCAGCAACATAGATCCCTGCACAGTCTCCCAACACGCGAAAATGCCAGGACAGAGCGGATTAATTTTATTTTTAACGGCAACGGCTACAGTTTTTTCTGTGTGTGATGATCAGTCCTCAGACTGCTTGAGCAACGGCAGGATTAGCATCTAAATTGAAGCTTAAAGATGGAGCAATTCATAAGGTACGTGACCCATCTGCAAAATTGGAATCTGTAAGTGTCACCATGTTTTGATTTAATTTACCAAATTAGTCTGGTTAGTATATTCACTGCTGGTTAGCTAACGAGCTAGCGGGGCTAGCCACGGGCTTGTTGGGCGTGGAAGAAGTAAGAAAACTAAAGCTGGAGTCATTAAAAGTAAAGTAAAGTAAAAGTAAAGTTATTGGTTGGAGTCAGGACTCATCTTAAAGTTATTTGTTGGGACCAGTGTCTGTTTTATAAGTCTGTCGAACGTGTCAGGCTTGGTAAACTTTAGCCACCATTAGTACAATCGCGTTTGGTTGTTTGGCTGCGCTGTTTGGATGCAAATAGATTGCATCCAATAATATATTGGCTAACTAGCTCAACAAAATTGTCAATCCTAGCTTGTCTGCAAGTTGTATTCAATAAGCTTATGGACATGAGCCATAAATAGACCAGCTACAGCAGAGAGTGTCGCTCACACATCCACATACACAAACACAAGGTACGAAAGTACAATATTACACAGAATTGTTATCATTGAGAAACTAAGTGGAACCGCCTCAGCTGCCTCTTCCCATTCTGGGTCAGACTCCGGCTCAAACATGTACGGTCAAAGATTTCTGCATCAAGCTTATTTGTTTACCTTGAGCAGCATGGGCACTCTGCTCTCCGCCTCCGCCCTCAAAACAGCCTGTTCTTTACAATGGAGAAAATGAGAGACTGAAACACACACCACAGAAGCTGGTTTTAGGATTTTTTTTGATATAGACTTCACAAACGTCTTGTAAAGACCCCCAGAAACAGTTTAAATAGCCCAAAATGAGTAAAATACCCCCCCTTTAAGATGCAACATGTTACACTGTGACACTGGGTATTGGGTTTTAATATGTGGGAAGTTCTGAGATACCAATGCACTGTTGGACTGATGTATCGGTTTGCCGATATCAAGCCGATATCAATGGCAAGTTTTAGTGTCCCATGGTGGTCTAAATGCTGTTTTAGATGCTTTCCCACCCTGACAAGAACACAATTCTGGGGGGAAACACTGAATACTTGTCTTTTTTGGACATGAAAATTGTCAAATGTTAAGCTCTTGAATATTGTCAGAAAATATCGGTAGCATTAATCCACAAATATCAGTATCGGTATCAGCCTTCAAAAACCATATCGGGCCTAAGTAACCGTTAACAGCTTGGATGCAGTGTTGGTAAATGGAGGCTAAATGGCAAAATGGGAAAGATCTATATCTGCATTCACATGAGCAGCGCGCACCTCGACACACACACATTCCCCAGCCTTCTCCTCACTCTTTATAAACATTTCCCCAGAGCCTGTTGTATGTGTACCCCCCCCCCCCCCCCAACACACACACACACACACACACACACCCCCCCTCCATCATCTTCATTATCCGTCCCTGCTGCCTCGATATCGGCTCGCGCTTCGCCGCCAAGCGCTCCGTGTTACGCACATAAGGATATTTTGCCTTTGCGCCATGCTATATTATTCATTAGCCTCCTAGCATGTGGCAGTTGGTAAATGACAGCAGTTGCGCTGGAGCAAGCCAGAGGTGCTATTGGTGCTAATTGCCTCGGATAGATAATGAGAGTAAATGTAAGGAGAGCCGTCCTTAGGGGGGCGGGGGGGCAAACGCACATGCACATGATTATTATGAGAGATACATTTTGAGAGACCATTATGTTGTCGACGTGTGCAGCAACGTAACATTTGAGATGGACAACACACAAGTGCATTGGACACAAACACTTTTGATTCTCTTATTTTAATATAATGCAGCTAGTGAGATAAATACTTAAGCTGCAGATGATGATTAAGCAGTGCTGGAGAAACTTACACACATACACTTTCTGCAGGTTTCAGAAAGCCAACTGTAAGACTTTTGAAATGCTACCTGGAACTGAATTAAAGACCAATTTAACAAACAAAGCTGGTGGGGAAAAAACAGCTTATTTTTAATTGAACATAACTAGTGAAAGTTGTGCAAACTAGAAATGGGCAGTTTGAGAAAAAGCACACCGGGAAATGAATTGTTAAGGGACACGAAGTCCAACTGTGTAAGCAGACACGATGCATATTGTACTACGGCCCCTGTTCTGTATTCATCTATGAGTAGACAAAGAAACATGGTGAAAAATCGAATAATACCATCGAAGACATTTTAATACTTTTTAAGACCTTCAATTGAGATAATTGAAGACTTTCTAAAGACTCACAGATACCCTGACAGACAGACTCTTTGTCCTTTTCTTTTCTTTTTGCCATTCCCCGTTTGAAGCAACGAAATGAAAACACAATCACAATCTCAATATCACCAAATCAACCACTGCTAGCCTTTGGGCTCCGTCGTCTTCCCGGCACAATGCTCATCACACGGCAAAGTAAATTAGTTCATTAACCCCTGGACCCCTTAATTTTGACTGAGGGGAGGAAAGACTGACAGATGAATGGGAAGGCATCAGCTCTCCGTTATAAAGAGCCCGATGTCAAAGCCGAGACAATGGTTTAATTGAGGCTCTCCCGTTTGTGGAAAGTAACGGCGTTAACGTGTGAGCCCTCGCTCCTCTCCGCAGCTCCGATGGGAGGTTTGGGATTCACGGGGAGAGAGAGCTGTACTGCCCCCTTCTGTCTGCATGGACCAGAGGGCTGCAGTAGAGAGAAAACTTCAACTCGGTTCACTCTGCAATGTAGTGCTAGTGATATGCTAGTGTAGTGCTAGTGATATATGGGGCCGATATCGCCCTTTTAAGATCCGGTCCAGTCAGTGTGGTCCACCTCTGATATGATGGATACGATGCAGTTTGATTGATTACATATTTAGTGTAGAACTGATCAATACTGCACTGGTTGTCTATGGGAAGCATTTAACCTAATACAAACCTTTATAATGTGGGCGAGAGTGAATACTGGTCAGCCTCAAGTGGCAAAATCTGTGATATTAAAAATATCACAATATGGTCTATTCAAGAACATAACATTAAAATGCTATTCTGAGGATATAAAAGAGCTCCAGACACGTCAAATAAAAAGGTGAGTAACAGAGTTTAGACGGCTTTACCCTGCGCTACCTAAGATGAGTCTATATAACATCATCATCATCATCATCATCACCATCATCATGATGATGATGATCTCTTTCCCTAGTCGGTCTTTCTTTCTCCGCCTCGCGTGCTTCAATAATCTCTCTCAACACACACACACACACACACACACACGTGGTTGTCTCGTTGAGTGACGGTCCCCTGTCCAGGCTGGGCTTTAGCAGATGGTTTCTAATTGCCCCTGCAGGCTGCATCAGTGTACAACTGGGGGGAAATTGGAGGGCTTGGGCTCTGGGTAAACACAGCGTTTGTTTTCCAGCCCACTTCAAGCACTTCCAGACAACCCCCCCCCCCCCCTTCATCCCACCCTTTATTCCCACACATTCATTCCCTACATCAGCCTGGAAGTCCTTGCCGGTTGAAACATGTCCGCGCTGGTTTAGGATTTCCACGGAATTCCAAGCGTTGAGGTGCTGCCACAGAAAATGTCCTGTTGCATTTTGCATCAGCTAGTGGGGGTTTGGGAGCTGAACCTGGCAACCCATGGAGAGCGGGTTGCCAAATGAATGGCATAATGTACCATCGTAATAAGAACACCATTCAGCTCAGCTTTCAGATGGTAAATACGACTTGGGAACTCAAAGGGTTGGCAATTTCATTCACTTCCTGAATTCTGACATCACCAACAAGGAAATAACTGTAGTCAAGTGTAGGGAATGATATATTCATTTCATATAAACCCAACAAACTGTCCGATTTCTGGTTTATGGTTGACATTACAATGTTTGGTTGGCTGTAAAACATGAACTCTGTGTGTGGAGAGGCTGATCAGGATCAACCAAAGTCTCGAGAGAACTTCAATCGTGGAAATCTTGGCGGTTTCAAATGAGTGTGAACCTTGCTATGAGTCACGCCTCACATGAGTTGACCCCGACCAACCAATGTGAGCGGGTTGTCAGACAAGCACAGGGAATGCCACATGCGTCACATATCGTCCATGATTTTCACGTGTTGCCTGGAATTGAAAGTGTGAAGGTTCATTTGCAGGTTGTGCACGTTTGATGACCCCGGACCTACGAAATCCCATCGCAGGAAAGAAAGAAAGAAAGAAAGAAATTTCCTGAAAACTGGGAAATACAAGCTTTTTTGTCTGCAGAGAGCAGCAGAGTACGTGGAGAAATGTGGAGGGGCCAGTCTCTCCTCAGGGGGGGGTTTATTTTCTTTGCACAGGAGCTGACTCCAGCAGCCTTATGCACATGGTTACCAGATAAACGGGAAGATGCCACGCGCCATATAGTGTACTGTTGACCCTCGAGGGGTCCTGTGTGACCCTGTGTGACTGTGTTGTCAAATAAGCTGGCAGTGGCACACATACATACATACATACATACATGTCTATTGAGTGTGAATCTGAATCTTTGGTGAAGCTTACACTGTTGTATATCATGACTCTGTCATGTTCAGTGCATCACAGGAGTTATTTTGTGATGAAGCGTACCTACTTTCCCTCAATGTGCCTTCAATGTACTTCAGTTACTGATTTCCTACATTTCCCAGGATGCCTTTCAACAATGCCCCAGAGAAAGGGTGTGAACTTGTTGCTATTATTCATAGGTGGGCGTATAAATATAGCTAGTTCATGAACATTGAAGCGTGTCTATCGTCGTGGTCGAGCCCCTTACTTACTCAAAACACAACATGTCTTGTAGCTGTATTGCATTCTGGTCTATCGAGGCTACTGTCTGTACATTGGGTGTCTCTTCGTCTTCTATGATGGATTTCTCCCTGTGTGATTGTTGATCGTCGGTCTAGAAAGACGCCCTTGTTCTTTGATTCTGAGGGGCTGACACCAAAACCTGACGTTTGATGTTGATGTTTTGGACGGCTGAAACATTTCCTGCTATCAAACTCCACTGTAGCTGATGTGATGTCTTGATGTCTTGATGTGATGTCACGTCATCTATGTTTGGCCAGTTCCACGGGAATGCGAAAAATACACCACCAAACAACACAAATGGGCCCAGAGATGCAAGTTACATCGCCAATAGCTGTTTTTTTTAACAGTTAAAATGTTCTACGGTGAAATCTTCCTTTAAAACTGGAACTGAAGCTCAACTGGTTGCCAAATGAGAGAGGATGGTGCATAACACGCAATCCTCAGTCAAGAACTCCGGGTTCCTCGAGAATTCTCCCTCATAACCCATGATTCTTTGCTTCACTGATGCGCATCAGTCCCCAATCAATACATCAATTAGCAAATTGCAACTACCAGTGGAAAAACAAATGATTGACCAACCATCGACTAAAAGGGCTTGATTTCAGGTTCCACTCCGATACTTGGCGTCAATGAAATAAGCAATAACAAGACTGAAAACACACACCGACAATCCTCATTGCAGACAAACAACTCCAAACTGCTGCATTAGAGATTTTTCTTTTTAAGCCAATCAAATCATTGGCTCCATCTGCCTCTAGCAAGCCCCTGATTTGCCTCCCAGCTGTAGGAGTAATTACCTATAATCCTCCGCTCTACAAATGAAAGGAACGTATGCCTGGAGGAGTAAATGCTGCTTCTGGCAAAGCATGTGACTGTTCCACAACTCATAGTAGACAGCATAGATGTTGTGGAGCAGGAATAAGTACATTTTTCAATCTAGTACTCTTAGTAATCAAATACTGAAAAAAAACTTCCAGCACGGGAAGCCTGCCATATCTATCTATCTATCTATCTATCTATCTATCTATCTATCTTATAGGTATATAACCAATAACTTAAGTAATTTAAAGTTACAATAAGTAAGATTTTTACTACCCCATAAAACAAAATGACCATAATTTGCTGTGTATTTGTAACAGTAAAAAAGTGTGAAATATACGATATAAGACATATCATCTGAAATGAGATTTGGATGATTTGAATTATTAACACGTGCATTTCGTAATTTAATGACAGATTATTTGTAACAAGAAGAATTTTCTGGTCTGCTAAATATCCTCCACTCAAATTCCCTTAATTTGACATGGAATCGTTCTAACAGCAGTTTGACTCGCCACGCTCCTTACATTTTCATAGCTGGTTTACCGAGATCAAATGGTAATATTACATCAACATTCCACTCCTGCACTACCACGAGAGACAGCTGAGTGGCAAAACCTCACCCATGCATGAAAGTATGAATATTTTGAATCACCTGAAATTGAGTAGTCAACCGTAGTCTGAAAAAAAGAAAAAGCTTTTTCTTGGACTGTGGGTTTAACTTTCTTAACTTCCCCCAGCAGCTCCAACGTCCATAGAATCAAAAGGCCGCATGGGGAGCTCCTCCACCGCATGACCACAGAGGACAAGCTGGAGAACACACACTGCCTCTGTACAAAATCACAGCTCGCATTCAGCTCTATTCACAGTGGGAGCACCGGCTTGGGAAAAGATGAATGTACCTGATGGCTTCGGAAAGGTCTGATTGCCTCAGCTGCACTAAAGTAAAATACACGGTACAATGAGTGAGATTAGGGTGCAAATTAGATTGTGCAAATTAGATTTTGCAGAGCTAGTTGGATTAGTTTAAGCAGTGGGAGTAACAATTTGGCAAAATTCCCTGAGTGATGTAAAGGATGACCACTACGACATACTTTTAGGAATTTTTCAGGAGCTGCAGACACGCAGAACATTTCATATCAGTATACTAAACAGGTCTCTGCTTTAGGGGTGTAGGGACAGGTAGTGCTTTGTTTTCAACCAGACAGCTGGGATATTGCTGGGAATAAAGCAGTGCTGGATGCTACAAGACAGCAGAGATAATAGGCCATAAAAAAAGAGACTTGAAGAGGTTGCTGCTTGGTACATCACAGCAGATGAGA
Organism: Hoplostethus atlanticus; assembly: GCA_034670405.1. Lineage (NCBI taxonomy): Eukaryota > Metazoa > Chordata > Actinopteri > Trachichthyiformes > Trachichthyidae > Hoplostethus > Hoplostethus atlanticus. The sequence continues at coordinate 43,380 of JAXDDX010000312.1, read as the reverse complement.
AGGATCAGAAAATCAAACATGCTCTCTCATACATAAACACACACACACACACACACACACATACAGTTGAGGTAAAACAAAGGAGGCGCAAAGCAGTGTGTGTGTGTGTGTGAGACAGTTCCTATCCTGGGGCTGGAGATGAGCTCATCAGCAACACTGTAGACTGGCGCCATGCGTACAAAGAAAATGCCCTGCACACACACATGCACACACACGCCGTACTTCCACTAACCATCAGATAACTTGTGCAGATCCACAATCTAATATTCTTTGTTTGTTCAAATTCCATCTAGTCATGGCGACGTGTGAAAAGCATTTCCAAACGACAAAGTGAATTTGTTTTGTATTTCCGTGACACAGTTATCTGTAGTTTGGAGAAGCCCGCATCCTTCAAATCTCACAGCTTTGTCCAAATTCTCACTTGGCCTGCCAGAAAATGCAACGATTGTTAGGTTGTCTAAATTGGATTAATGCCTGAAAGCGCTCAAAATGTACTCTCCTTCAAAATGTTCTATTTCATTCTATTTTCTCACCTCCAGCTCACAGCCCATGTTGACTGGGTCTCTCCAAGCCACAGCGTTAATGTGCATATGAATCCATACTGATTCATGCTGGATTGCATGAGTTCACGCAGGATGAGAGGTCCTGACATCAGTGACGCGTCAGGATTCAGCAAGATAATCTTAATTTTATGGTTTAGCGTGTGATACCCCCATCCTGCCTAATCATCTGGTGTGAGCAGATTTATGGATGAAAGAGTCAAAATTTCAAAATTTCAAAATTTTAAAAGTCTTCTAGTGTGTCCCCATACTTAATTTCCTTGTTACCTAGTGACAAATTATTATCTACTGCCAAGTGAAACCTAATTTAACCCTGAGAGATGGCCTTCACAATAAAATGACCCCTATTCAAGTAAGGACTGATACTTATATCCTTATATCCAGAATCCACTTACACACCAAAAATGTAGACATTCTCACCCATCAGTACATATACGTGATTGTCTTTTGATGTTCATTAAACAAGCACACACACACACACACACACTGAGTGCAAGTTGCAGCACCAAACACTTACCGACATTGATGACGTTCGCAGACAGGAAGTGGCAGCAGGGAAGGCTGGCCGTGCTCACGTAAGAGTCGCCATCCGTTGTCACGGTAACCGACGACCTTAGCGACGGGTTGGGGGAGTCCGTTACCATGGCGATTCTACTTCCCACAGATTCCATGAATGTGGGATTTAAAATGACGGCGTAGTGCGTGCGGGTAGGTCGATGGCGGAAGTGTTCGCGGCTTTATACAACTTAGCGACTGACCTCAAACGCCTAAGACCTTTAGAAACTACAATCAAAAATTAGATTTACCCAAAAACATGTTTCGTAGACGTAAACCTGAGGCGATTGAACACAATGCAGGTATTAAGGCAGCAGACAGATTCCAGACAGGATGCTGTTCCTCAAATTAGAGTTCAAAGGTGGTGGGAAGCTGAAGGGATCATGAAATTGCTCATCCTTCCTCAGCGCAGAACGGATTACGGCGAATGGCATCTACTGGATGCTGTCGCCCAGCGCCTGACCTGGTTTCCTGGTGGCTTCTGGTCCCGGTCCAAAACAAAGTTAATCAGTTAGCTAGCCAATCCAATAATCGAAAGTCGCTAAATGTTCAAAAGCATTTCCAAAGTGTTCCACAATACGGACCGAATGCAGGTATCCAGACAGCAGACACAATCCTGACGGGATGCGGATGCTCAAATTTTAGTAGTGATGAGGAAGCTGGGGGGATCGTGGGACTGGTAGTCCTTTCTCAGTGCAGAGTAGATTCATCTGATGCCATCACCCTCGGTGGCTTTGGGTTCCGGTCCAAACCAAGCCAAACACAAGCATATAATAATAATAATCACCTAAGACAGAGGGTAGAGAGAGAGAAAGAGAAAGGGAGGTGTTAGTGCTTCAAAACAACAAACCCAGAGAGGCCATTTGGTCACATGTTGAGAGAAATATGAACTGTCACATGGTTTAGCAGTAAACAGGAACAAGTAACACACATTAATGCATTTTCTAGTAGATCGGCCAAAAAAGGAGGCCGATGAGGCTGCAAACATTATTCGGTCAAAATTGTAACAACCATGTCAGAGAATGGTATAATTTAGCCAAGGGTGGAAGTAACAAATTGCAATATCTCTGATTTCTGTAACTGAGTAGCAGCAAAGCAAGAGAAGTGTAATTAATCTGAGTTTACTTTGTTTATGCGCTTTTTTTACAAGCAACTCAGAAGCTTTTACTCTGAGTTGAGTACATTTTGAACAAGCCTTCCCATAGGAAAAGAAAAATCAAGAGATCTCATACCCTTTTATGTCTCCTAGACACAAATTAGTTCTTCTTTATCACTAAAATGAGACTAAAGGCATTTTCTCCTGTTTCTCAAATTCAACAACCACATAACAGCTCATGTTGATCTCACTTTGATCACAACAAGAGATCTGAAATAAGTCTGATTTAACTGTCCTGAATATGAGACCACAATATTAGAGAAAGATCTCAAAGAAAACTCAATAGTGTTGCACTTTCCTATTGACGCCATGGGTCAATGATTATCATTATATAGGTCACATGGTAGCATCTTCATATTGATCTCATAAAGTCTCAAGAATCCTTACTCTCTGTTGTCTCCTCATTGCTCCTAAGGGAAACATTTCAGATAAAGGTGATCACAAAAGGAGACACAATTGAGATCTATTTTTTAGGAGATGAAGAACAGACTGAGCAAAATATGTGACCTCTGTGTTTTACTCAAGTAAATCTTTATACCAGTAATTGTCCAGCTATTGAAAGTAAAATTTCAGCAGCACTTCTGCTTGTGCAGGATATCTTAGTACGCTTTCCACTGATTGTAGCCATATCTGCTCCTTGACACTTCACACTCAAGTCATGTGCTGCGCTGCAAACCTAATTGAACTTCACATCCTGTGTGTGTCTCTCAAGCCTGCAGATTGAGATAATGCCATGTGAGGCAGTACGTGTAGACAGATGTACAAACTGACTTCTACCGGAGGAAGGCATCGCAGCCTGATGACTATCTCTCTTAATATTACATTGCATTACATTACAGTCATTTAGCAGACGCTTTTATCCAAAGCGACTTACAATATGAGTTGACTTGGCCTCTGATTCAATCTGCAAAAGGAAAATAAAAAGACTGACTTTTGTTTCAAGTTCATAAGGTGAGAAACGCAAACTTTGAAGAGAGGCAGCGGTGTGTTTGAGAGAGGGGGGCGCTGGTCTCTATTTATAGCTGCAGAGAGGAGATCAGGGTGGGTTATCTTCAAACAACCCCCACCTAGGACACCGTGGGTCTGTTAAAGCGACAGGTCAGCCAAAATCACGAGTCAAGAAATCACACTCGGTGTCTATCGCATTACGGGGTGTGACATGGTGCATTGATCGCATTAGGAAATGCAAGGGTGTAGTTTAAATTTCAGAAGTGATAAGGATATTTAAGGCAGGAGGTCTTGAGGTCCTCCTCCAGAAAAAAAACATTCTCACTAAATTACGATATTTGGCATAACTTGAGACTTCATAAGAGTAATAAGAGATAAGAGATATTTTAAGATATTATGAATTATGAATTATGCTAATGCTGGCTAATGCTAACTTTGCTCCTTATGCCTTAGGAACTCATCCAGCATAACTAGAGGGCTAAAATATGTTAGCATGCTAACAAAGTTCAGCTGAAACTGATGGATGTTGAGTAGAGACTGACAAAGTACAGCTGAGACTGATGGATGTTGAGCTGAGACTGATGGATGTTAAACTGAGTCTGACAAACTGAGTCTAATAGGCTTTTCACACATGAATATGTTAGGGTTAACTTTAACCCTGGGTTATAATAGCCCTGGGTTAACTTAGCTCACGTTTCACACTAGTTTTCTTTAACCCTGGGCTAACAATTGACCCCGGGTATTCAGTGTTCAGGATTTCACACTGTAAGCTTGTAGACCCCGGGTTAATGTTCTCATTTGAATATTTACTGGGTTATCAAAAATAATTGGACTGGCGCAGCACGCGACCTTTGTTTACGTTTTAGCCGGCTTAGCTGTCAAAATGGCACCATCAAACGCAGCTGTGATGGCGATACTAATTAAACACACAAACATTCATAAACATACATTCTAACCCCACAACGTTTCACACTATTGTTCTTAGCACCACGTTTCGGGGATAGCACCGCAAAATCGGTGCTAACCCTGCTTCGTAGCAGGGTTTGTTAACCCAGGGTTAAAAGCGGTGTTAACCCTCTGTCAAAAATGCAAGTGTGAAACGTTGCTTAGCCCAGGGTTAAATGCGTCCTTAACCCAGGGTTAAGAAAGATGTTAGCCCAGGGTTAAGTGTAGTGTGAAAAGCATGTATGATGTCCTCACAGGGCCACTGTAGGTGAGACTGATCCTGCCTCCGTTTGGGTCTGTTAAAATATAGCAGTGTATGTATTCATCATTAGCTAGCTAGCTAATGTAGCATGGCTGTCAATAGGCAACTTTTTAGATTACTCAGATTGGCTAACATAACATATCTAAACAGTATCAGTAACACTATTTCAACTCAGGTGGCAGCAAATATCCGTCAAAAAAAGTTTTATACAGAGAGAGATAGGTGTGTGACTCACATATGAGTGAGTTTGAGTGGGTATTGGGTAATTTTACTTCTGAATGTTACTGAAGAAAAATGATTCACCATTCGTCCCTTTTGAAATGGGTGGGCAACAGCACAAATTGGACAGCAGCGGCCCACCCGGGCCCACCCGTACCTACACACCTGAAATGTAGCAGTGTTACGTAAAAATGAATGATGTGACACTGCCACAATTAGAGGCTCCTCCGTGAAAAACTTTCTTACAGAGGTCAACATGCCCATAGCAGTATTGCCATTGGCTGGCAGTACAAATTCGTAGGTCAGAGTTCACCACGTGTAAACTCGTGAACCTGAAAGGGGGAAATCGCTTTGCAAACCAGAAATTTGTTTTTTCTAATCGTCCTTTGTGTGGTTTTCAATGGAAGTGGACGAGAGGCAATTATAGCTTTTATAAAATTAAATTATTTCCATATATTTTCATAATACAATAGCTGATATTTTACTTAAGAAATTACAAAAATGGCATTTTGTGACAAAGTAGTCCCAAGCAACGTCGTTAATAGTTAATCTCCGACCTTCCTTTACACCATGGGACATTAAAACTCTCCAATGAAACCCAGGATAGTAATCATAGTAATGATGAGTATACTCATCATTACTGAGTATACTCATCATTACTATCATCATAATAATAATAATGCATACTCGTGTGGAATTAATTCAGGTTAAGGGCTTCTCAAGACAAACACTGTAATATTGATTGAATTCTACAATAAATATGCAATCATATCAACCTGCATCATATCCATCATATCAGAATTGACACTGACAGGACCACATCTGATTTTTTATAAAAAGGCAATCAGTCTAACCCTAGTATGTATATGTTTTTTGTGTCTATGTCATTGTGCATCAATGTGTTGTGTGTGTTTGCCACATGGAGAAACCGACTGCTTCATCGTGATCAACTTTATCCACTGTCTCTTGCTAATCACAGCCCATCTTGATGAACTTTTCACAGGGGTCACTAGGTTTCCTTGGTTTGCCCCCCAACCCCCCTGGTGCTCTTTCAAACCTCACTAGACCTCAAATTCAATTTGTCATGGATTAGCCAGGCTGCTCGGTAGTGCTTACACCTCAAAGCACAAGCACAAGCCGCGCACATTAAAAGATTCAGATAATTGATTTAGATAACTGTGTAAAAATGAAAACCAGCATGCCGAGGCTCCGGTGAGCTGACAGGAAATTGTAGACAGAGAGATTGAAGATACGGTAAAGTAGGAATGAAAGAGCATTTTTTAAGCAGGTAAAAACTTTTGAAAGAATAATGTAAAGCATTCAAAGACTTTGAGACATCGGTTTGTACATGTTACAGTTAACATATAATGCAGTATGACAGTGGCAGGCATGTGTTAACACCTCAATCTCACTTCACCTCTTCCACCTGAAATCCCATTGTTTACTTACCCGGTCACCTCCCGCCACACATCCCTCAAAGCGCGGATCTAGCTGAATACAGTTACTTCTCAGCTTGAAAGGTGTCCTTAAATTGCCTTTTAAAGTTGGAAGTCTTTAAGGTTGCGTGTGTGTGTGATGTAGCTGGTTCCAAGGACTAGAACAATGTGTGTGAGATGTGGGGTGGGGGGAGTTAGACGAGGTAGACGTGGTGGGCCGGCAGCAGGACTTGTTGGGAACCGTTCTTTCGAAAGGTTGGCAGTCAGGTTGACTAAGCAGCAGGCCTGGGCATGTTCTCCGTTACCATCACACACAGATATACACACCCCACCTGGACACAGAGAGAGGTGTGTGTGTGGAAGGGCTAGTCGGGGGGGGGGGGTTGTGTGTGTGACTATGTAACTGGAATGTCAAGTGGTGATCCCAACGGACCTATTTTTCCTATTCGTTCACTTGTAGCGTGGAGACGTCTATGTGATTCCACTTATTCAGTCGGTCCTTGAATGTACCAAGTAAGACAAATAACTGTTTTAACTGTCTCTATTTTCATTTTCTCTCTCACTATCTCAGCCCAAGATTTTTACTCATGTGTGCCACTTTCATTTTGAGATATTCACCATATGAGAAATGTGACACCTCATTTTTGCAACTAAATCTCATATTGTATTGAAATTATTAGGTATCCTAAAGAAATACACCAAGTATTTGGGAGATTGTCCCGTTGATCTACTTTGCCGTTAAGTGATGAGAACATAGACACCAAAATCATCCATATGATTTTTAAAGTGTTAGAACCAAGAACCATAGAACCTACTATCACTCCATATAGCGTATGCTAAAGTGTTAGCATGGAGCCTACTATCACTCAACATAGTGTATGTTAAAGTGTTAGCATGGCGCCTACTATCACTCAACATAGTATATGCTGAAGTGTTAGCATGGAGCCTACTATCACTCAACATAGTGTATGTTAAAGTTTTAGCATAGATCCTACTATCACTCAACATAGTGTATGCTAACTTTTCATCACAGCCAGATATTGAGTGGGGCTAGTGTATGCTAAAGTGTTAGCATAGAGCTTACTGTCACTCAACATTGTGTATGCTAACTTTTCATCACAGCCGGATCTTGAGCGGGGCTATTATCAAGGGTAATTACACTGAAATGGAACAAGAAAAAAGTTCCTGAAGGCAGTAACATTAAACTGTATGAGGTTAACACCCATTTAGTCGGTAAGTAGAGCGAGTTGCAGACATGCTCGAGCACAGTCATGCCCTTAACCTCAATCTCAACCGCATGCTCCCCGAGCTGAAAGGCTTTCCGGTTAGTTTACACTGTGTGAACGAAGGCTAAAAGACATTACGTCAGGCAGAGCACAGTCAGTTTACCTCGCTGCCATAAAAAAAGAAAGTGTCATGTTGTAAGCCGGTGAGCACGGAGCACAAGACAACACTCGTGATTAAAAATGACACGGCCGTGATAACAGCCTGAATAATACATTAGCAGCGCTGTTGTCAGGGAGTGTGTTGTTACTTTGGGACTAGCTGGTTCTTTTGAGGCTAACACACTGCAGCTAAATGAAGGCAGTCTGTCTGCTATTGACTTGGCTGGTTTACAAACCTGTGTGTGTGTGTGTGTGTGTGTGTGAGAGAGAGATACACACACAATCATTACTACAATATCTGATTTGCCTTTACTGCTTTACATAACTACATGTTCTCAAATTTGGACCTGTTCTACGTTATTATAGATATGTACTATTGTGTGGTTCATTTTTTTCAAACCAAATAATAAATAGTTATTATAGATATTGGCGATTATGTATTGTTGTATAGTACATGTTTTCAAACCAAATAATTAATTGTTATTATAGATATTGATGATTATGTATTATTGGACAATACATGTTTTCATATCAAATAATTCATAGTTATTATAGATATCGATAATTAATCATCTCAGTATGGATTCAGTGTATAAACTGACACTTTTGAAAATTTTAGCACTAATTTTTCTGATTGAACTGAGAACGAGTACTGTGTTCGTTCCCGCCCTCGCGCGTACAAGTATCTTTGCCAGTAAAGCCCAGATGTTACAGGCCACCGCTCAAAGGAAAAACCAGCAACAATGCCTCTCTTTCTTTTACCTCTCCCCCCCTCCCACCGACGGCCGCGCCCTTCACACAGTGCAAACACAACGGGGTCCGTGCAGCACAGGCTTTCACCGACACTACGCTGGATTCTGACAAAAAAAACATGTCATAGCAGGCTTCGGATACTGATAAACGTGTTAAAACAGCTTCCTGGCCTCCAGCATGGCATCACAGTCTAAGCATCAACTGAGCAGAAGACATTGAACTTGATTGTTTCTGCATTCGAGAGGTGTCAATATAGAGTAGTAATGCTTTGTTCCATAACTGGGCTAAATATGGTTCTGCTGCTACCAAGAGGCCTGTCGTTTAACTGGCTGACTGAATCTTGTATTGGTTGGTGTAGATTTGTGCGAGGACAGGGGAACATGTTTAATGCCTTTAAAGGCGCTTAGACCATGGTCAACCAGTGTTACCATTTAGCAACAGCCATTGAACACCTACATTAACAAACGCCCTGGACGTGTTGTCATCCAATCAGCCGCCTAGTGAATCAAAATGAGACTTGAGTCACCATTTCCTGGCATCTCTTCGCAAGGTACAGCTGTAAAGGGTTGTTTCCCGATGACACACACGGCTTTAATCTGATTTATGGCAAGTGGAAAGGAGCTGACTTTAGCCAGCGGCACTTGCGCTCTACAGAGGTTTTAACATTTTAGAGTGTGTAGAAGTGGCGTAAATGTCTGTTGCAGTAGCCGCATCAGTGTTAGGTGGTGACTAATATGGGTTTTTGAAGGCCGATACCAATACCAATGTTTTTGGATTGAAGCTGCCGAAGTTCAACATCAACATAAACCTTCAATTTGACCATTTACATTACATGACAAGTATTTAGTGTTTCCCCCAGAATTTTGTTCTTGCTAGAGTGGAAAAACCTCTGAAACAGCATTTAGACCATCATGGGACATTAAAACACTTGAAACCCATGGTAATACTACTACTAACCCACTACTACTACTAATAATAATGATAACATATTCTTATGTGGAGTCCAATTAAATGGTCTAATTCTAATCGGTATGATGTTACGCCAATCAAACAAAGTATTTCACATCCAATGGAAGCATTTAAAAAAATCCTAATGCACATACACCCACACACACCACTAGCAGCAGCAACAATAACCCACTTTCAAGTGGGGGTTGGATTGTTTTTTCGATCTCACAGGTCTTATCCCAGGTAAGGCGCTGGGTTTCACTGCCGGTAAATCCCACCCCCCCTCCAACGGACGGGGCTGAAAGAGGCTGAAACCCAACACCCTGCTGAAAAACAACATCTTACAAAGGGATCCAGAACTGGCTTTTTCCCCTATCAAAACCACGCTCCCATTCACAGTCCACGTGGTTTGGGAGATACAGCTGGCCACAGCTGTATCTCAGTTTGTTTTGTTTGAGTGGTGTGTTTGCCACAGAAGAGTCAAAAAGTCACACACACACAGAGACAAACCGTACTTCTTGTAAAGTTGATCTAGCTGAGATGAAACAGGATGAAGCAAAATAAAGAAAATAGTCAGTGTTCCTCTGGGTGTTTGCCAATCCTGCTGTTCTTTGTAATGCAGCCAAGTAAGCCAAGTGTGTGTGTGTGTGTGGGGGGGTGTTGATAAAGCGTGACTTCCTTACTGAGCAGAGAGAGAGAGAGAGTGGAGTACAGATGCATGCTGACTTCAGACTTACAGCCTTTGACCCGTTCAGATCTGTTCACCTACACCCACGTTCCCGAAGCCTGTCAGACGCCTGGTGACGCTGCGCTCATGTCACACGGGAAAGAACGCTTAACACACACGCGTTTTATGGCAGGGATAGGCAACCATAAAGGACCGAGAGTCTGCAGGGTTGTTCATTCCAACGCAAACGATACGGCTGGCGATTCAGCCAGAGAGGAGGAACTAACCAGTGAAATCAGCTGCTGTTGTGTCTGGTTGGAGTGAAAATCTGTGGACTCTCGGCCACTCCGTGGCACATGGTTGCCCATCCCAGTTTTACAGCAAACCAAACATTGCAATGTCAACCAAAAAACTCAGCTGTGTTCTTGTTGTGGCATTTTAAGAAATGCCTTGTGATGAAATGTGTTGATTTTATTTGAAATTAATATATCATTCCCAAAATATACCATACAGGTATTTCCCTGTTGACAAGTCGGGGTTCCCAAGTAGTGTTTACCATCTAAAAGTTGAGGTGAATGGTATTTTCTTGCGTGAAGCTCATATCTACCATCTTCCCCATAGGACCTGAATGCAGCATTACATAGGTTGACATTTGAAAGAGCTTTGCCTTAGAGTGGGCGTTTGCTGCTCAATGAAAAGACTGAACATGTGAGGGCAAAACCTAGAAAGAAAGAGAGAGAGAGAGAGAGATAGAGAGAGAGAGAGAGTAGAAATGTCTTTACCTTACCTGGGAAGGTGGGGTATATGACTGTTTTGTCCAACCGATTTAAGGATGGGCAAACTGGCTGTGGGCATGTTGAGGATTTGTACACATGAGCAAACTCTCCCTAAAACGAGGCCATGATATTCTCTGTTAAATCCCCCAGACTTTTAGAAGCGCGTGAAGCATGTGTGCGCAGCAAAGCTATCCTGGATCTAAAAACAAAATAAATTCTTACAAAAAAGTTCCTTGGAGACCCAATTTGACAGTCAAAAGGGACGTTTTTTCTCATGGCTCATTTCCAAGTCAGATTCGGTTTGCATTTCTATACAGCCCGTCCAGACGAGTCAGCATGGCCAGCGTGTTTTGAAAAGGTCGTACAGACTCACAACCAGATGCACGAGACGAAATTAAGAATTGTTATGGAGGGGGGGAAGGAATACATTGCGGCAATGAAAAGGTCAGGAAGTATGGTCCAAAGTTGTAGAGACGCCGAGAGCGTGCAGTTTTTTATGTTTGCCGTAGGTTAATGATATTCCCTCTGTGACATATTCAAAGAGCGCTCTTTAATGCTTTAATGTTTCCGTCATGTTCGAACTTGCCGCCATTAAGGGGACGTGCCGCGGTAGGTAATTACGCACGTGAACCACTGTTATTCTCTCTGCTCACTGTGTAAGCTGCTTTAGGTTGTCTAAAGTAATGAATGGTTGGTTGTGTTACGGAGACAAACCACACACACACATTGTAGCGAGTAAATTGAAATAACAGCATCCAAAGGCGCCAAATTAAGTATCAAAGTCATTTAATTGTGTTACTGAGTGTTCTTGTCGGTGACGTTAACCACCATCATTTTCAGGAGGCTGGAGGTCCACATACGCAGCAATGATTGACATGTAGGCAGTAGCTGCACTAGGTATAAGGCCAGGCAGGGCAGGTTAAAACAGTCAATGAGACGTTATAATATTTTTCTCCTATAACTACTGTAGTTTTATTAAATATACACGCCAATCATCAAAAATAATAAAAAATAAATATAAATAGTTGATTCATACGTTTTCATACCAGCTTCTTCAAGTACACCAAGCACAAAATTATCTAAAAAACAACACGTTTTTCAACCGGTAGATATTAACAATAGCTGGTTATTTACAGAGGCCTTTTTGATATCTTTTCTCATTTCTATTTGATGGGGTATTTTCTCCATGTACATAATATTTTCTAACCATCCAAAATAATTGTTTTACAAATCCCTCTGTAAATTACCAACAGAATAAAACAGGAAAATGCTCTCTGACTTTATCCGCCGAGGGAGAAACTGTTCTAACTGCTATGCAAATCCATGAAATATCAGCTACTTGGAATACAAATGAAATAAAAAAATCATAAAACACATATAATACAAGTGTTAGTTACTTGTGTTCATATTCAACACATCAAATTGCCTCTCCTTAAGAAGCGTCTAACTGAGCTGCATGGAGTGCTTGTCTTCTGAGTGTGCACAGTCCTATCAGCCCCATGAAAACTCCTGTTTGTTTTACATGACGGCCTCGTAAAAAAGTCATACGGCACCATGCGTGTTCCCTGTCTTCAAACAGTCAGAGTGGAACATTATACTCTAGGGCGGGGCCTCTCAACTGTTCTAAAGTCCAAATAGACACACACCGGACCCCGGATTTCAGATTTGTTGTGCGTTCGCATGGGATATGCAAGTTTCAGGAAGTACCACTTGAACGCCCCCAACCCCCAGCAAAAGCACATGAACACACAAGGCGAGTGTCCGACTTCACAACTCTGAGAAAAACATCTGACATACACATGAAAACCCTGAAACCTCTTCAAGGACTCCTGGAACCCCCATCGAGAACCTGTTGGACCCCCACAAGGGTTCAGACTGAATCCCAGACAGTGTGTGTTTAATGCTGCATGGTAAACAGGTGAGGTAATAGAGTGGTGCAGGGATGACGTATTTTTGTAGGCTAACCCGGAAGTTTGCATCGCCCTGGTTCCCTCGACAAAAGGCCAATGGGATTTTTGCATTGGATTTTGGATTATTGCAGAAAATAAGCTCTGTGGCAAACAAAAGTTTATGATACTTACACGTTTTGTTCAGCAAGATAATCTTCACAAATGAACACCACTTTTATGATTTTTGAAGTGTAAATGCAATCGCAAGAAGTAAAAAGCTAACGTTAGGCTATAAGCGAACTACACCACAGTCGCATGACTTCAACGTCACCACCACTAAAAATACTATAAATTGATAAATCTACAAGTTGGAAAGTTTGAGTTAGAATAGTTTGGAAGAGCGCGAGTATAAACACAACTAGAGGCTGTAAAGGCGGACTAGTGAGTAGATGAGTTACCGTGTTTGGCGTGATGGTGCTTAATGTCCCCGACAACCTCTGTAGTCTCATTTAGCCACTTGTTAGCAACCGCCTTTTTTAAGACACGTAAAAGCTTCAAAATTCACGAGTGGGGTATTTACTGACGTATTTTCTGTCGTAGAACAAAACATGAAAACCTCTTAAGCTTGTGTTAACCACAGACCTTATTTCAGGCATCTAACCAAAAACCCATTCAAAAAACCCATAGGCTTAGAGACGAGGGAACCGGAAGTGCAAAAATGCTAACTGGTTCCTGGTTTTAGGACTCATTCCTGCACCACTCTATTATGGAAACAACTTGCTCTCTATCTCGTCAGCCGGTGTTCAGTATGGTTCCTTCCAATTGTGTGTGTATGTGTGTGTGGAGTCCTTTAAGGATGCCTCTTTGCAAACAGCCACCCACACACAGCTAATGTGGACATCATTAAGCATTATTTTATCCTATTTACTTACAATGATTATAACTAACACAAGTTTCATTCGGATACTGTATGATTACCGATATCTGGGGCCAATATTGTCTTTTTATTAAAAATGGCATCTGGTGCAGTCTGTGTCGTCCATCTCTGATAGGATGCATATGAATATGTTATTATATTGTCATCATCATAATAATAATAATGTCAATGCAGAGTTTTAGTGTCCTGTGATGGTCTGTATGGTCTTTCAGAGGCCTTGGTCCGATTTACAGAGAATATTGCCACAAAATATCAGCTACGGCAGCTTCAATCAAAACACCTCAGTATCGGCCTTCAAAAACCCATATCGGTCGAAACCTAGGTTGAAGCGCGCCAAACCAACAAGTTGCATAGCTAGAGTTGAGACTTCCGAAGCCTACATGTAGTGGAACCATACTGTACATACAGTCAGTTGTGTCTTACCTCTGTAGATCCCAGACTCTCCCCCCCCCCCCAGTGGTCCTCAGTGGTTTAGTCCGAGCAGCAAGCGCTCCCCACACCATCCACCTTCCATCTACAACAAGTCACAAGTAGCTTCCAGTGTTGAGGGAGGAGGAGGAGAAGGAAAACCCCACCTCCTCCTCTCAAGCTGCGAGCAAAGTTCAATTTCCTGGTCTGTCAGCCGGTCGGCCCTTTTAAGTTTTTCTGTTAAGGCTGTCAGAGGGTTGATAGCTTTTTCACCCTTTGTAAAGGGTGGATATTAAGTGCACTTCTAAAGAGATGTGCACCATAACGGGTACAGCACACCTAGTTGGCTCAGGGAGCCTGGCTGAGCAGACAAAGAAACTGGTTCTGCAACTTTTCAGGTCGATTACAACACAGTTGCCCGGGGTATGAATGGATGAATGAATGCACTTAACAAGTGGAAAAGAGTGCATTGCAACTGATAATGTAATATCTGCAATCTAATGTTAATAACTTGTCAAAATCGGATAAAATGTCCCTCTAAAGTGAGGCAAAAATGTAATAAAACCAGATTTTGTAATATGTTATAATGTAGTGATAATAGCTTTCCATTAACCAGCAATTATTACATTGCAAGGGGTGTAACTTTAAAAATATATATATATATATAATATCAGTGATGTATTTACATTATCTGGTAATTTATCACGTTGACAGGTTTAATTACATTTTCCACCAATTTAGGGGAACATTTTTATTACATTTTGACCAATTATTGCATGCAATTGCTTTTACTAATGTAAATCCCAGTATGTGGCTGTTCGACTGAATTGCATTTTATTATTCATCTATCATTTTTAGCGGTGCTTTTGTTCTCAGGTCTCTCTTGAAAAACAGATCTTGATCTCAATGAGAATGGGGATAAGTGAAAATGGAATAAAATGAAAAACATTCCCAGCATGGCTCTGAATAGATACAATTTGCAAATTTAACATTCATCGGTGAACCCATAAATAAAGATCTATCATGGGATCCCTTACAAATGTCTTGTTATCAGTAACATGACATGGATTAGAAGATGAAAGAGTTGCACATTACAAGGAAATCTAGACCAAATCTAGATCTGTTTATAATAGACATCAAAGAAAAGTTAGCTTGTAATATCTCCGACCACCAAGTGGCGCTGTAGCTGCTAAGAACAAGGCTATCGGTGTTTTCAGAGGAAGAACACGTCTGTTTTTCCGGATCTGCGTGAAACTAGCCAGAGTTAGCCAGGCTCATACCGGACGTTGATTTTACCTTCAAAATAAAAACATTTGTCACTCCTGGAAAAAAGGGACGATTAGGTATTCGAGTTTTAATTAGATTAACAGAAATCGTATCAAAATACTCTGTTGGATTATTCCAACATTTTGCAAAAACACTATATTTTAATTTACAGCCATACAGGACCTCTTTACCAGGCGGTGTCAGGCTCAGAGACAGCTTCTACCCCTAAGCCATAAGACTGCTGAACAACTGACCGATAGCATCCCGGTCGATCTACTCCATCCCTAACCTGCACTGACTCTACGCACCTTACAGACTCTACCACCCACCCCTGCCATTCATCCTGGACTTATACTTAGATTTTTTTATATTTACATCTTGTATGTACTGTGTATTATTGCCTTCAACTATACTATTTGCCAGCCTGTACTCATACACTTTATCCTGTACTTATACACTTTATATATACTCTTCTTTATATATATATTTATGTTTATTGATATTATTCTACTTCATTTTGATTCTAATCTCTTTTGCACTGTAGGTAGGGCTTGTAAGTAAGTATTTCACTGTGTGGAACACACCTGCTGTATCTACTACATGTGACAAATAAACTTGACTTGACTGTCACTTCTGCACATTGTATTACTCTAAACACGTTGCTCAATAAGGATTTTATTTTTAAGGATGTGACCGGATGTTTCATCTCGGTCTAGATGACTTGACACTAGTGCTTTTCCGGACTGCTAACTTACTGTTTTTTTTCTATATTTAATATCGATGCAAATATATATCGATGATCATTCCGTTTTAATTCAAATCGTCATGTATACTTTGTGTGCACAATGTAACCTTAAAATAGTTAGCTGCTAATGTTAGTTTACAATGCCTCTCGTCCCTGCAAACCAGTCCCAGTTAATCCGGTCCAGTCAAAAGGACGAACATTATCAATCCTTCCTGAGAAATAACGTCAACGAGGCTTTTCAGACACTTGCTGGTAAGTCTAGGTCGTGTTAAGTAAGCTGTCGATGTCTGCGTTAGTAATGTTGATTGTATTACGCTGTGCTATATAGTTGTCGTTTCCATATCCCCGATACGAGCCAAATGGTATTTCAAAATCGGCCAATTTAATGATACCTTGATTGTAGATAAACGTACACACGTCGTAGAACAAGACTTAAGACTCTATAGGAATTCATTGCAACCACCCTTGAGTTCCGCAAAACGTTATACACCAAGCATCACTTAATTTAATAAAATTTCAACTTTAAGAATTGATTCGCACTGCTCGCTGCCGCTCTCCACGGTGTAGTTCGGTGGAAAAAGATTGTTGGAATTGCAGGCGAACCAAGTCCAAAAACATGAAATTGTATTTAAATGAGTGCTGCTTCGTATATTGCATGTATGCCGAAATGAAGAATGGATCCTACGCATATCTGTACGCATAAAGCAGTAGTTAGTTTCAGCTACTTCAACTGACTGAGATAAAGGCATGTATTGGAGCTACAGTTTCCCATAAATTATGTTCACCTCACTTTCTCTTCTTGGATTCCTGTAGGATCCAAGAGATGGCTGGACTGGAGGAAAGAGCTAGAACTGTTGTCAGACCTTGTATACTATGGTTTGACTACATTCTCAGGTAGGTACCATTCCAGTATATTGACAGGTTTCTTTATGCTATGCACAAGCCCTACTATTACTACTACTACTACTGCTGCTTCTACTACTACTACTGCTGCTGCTACTACTATCACTAGTACTATTACTACTGCTCCTACTTTTGTTGTGGTCTCTACAGTGCCCTGTAATAGTCACATTTTTGCAATAGAG
The DNA here is from genome assembly GCA_034670405.1 of Hoplostethus atlanticus. Taxonomy (NCBI): domain Eukaryota; kingdom Metazoa; phylum Chordata; class Actinopteri; order Trachichthyiformes; family Trachichthyidae; genus Hoplostethus; species Hoplostethus atlanticus. The sequence goes on along the minus strand of JAXDDX010000312.1, from coordinate 26,440 downwards.
CTAGCTAAGTAAGCTAGCTAATTAGAGCAGAGATCCAACAGAAACGTCTAGTGAAGAGGTTATATGTCACCATGCAAAACAGAGGAATAATAATGATACTGCTTCATCGCTTGCTTTTCCTGCATGAAAATGAAATAGGTTGCAACAGCGGTTGCTCGCTTGTAGCACTGTCTTCCATCGTTGAGCAGTTGAAAATGCAAGTGGCAGTGGAGGGGTTGTTTCCAAAACAGACAAGTGAGACAGAAATCTCAGCACTTGGCCAAGTAGTTGTCAAGTCTTTGGTATTGATCAGCAACCATATCAACCCCCTGATCATTTTCTGCTATGGGACAAATACCTTACTTAATGCACCCTTAATTATTATGATTATTATCCCCAAGCATAACATTTTTATTTGTACCATTGTGTTCTCCAGGCTACCAAACTCTGGGTGAGGAGTATGTCAACATCATCCAAGTGGACCCGACCCGACGTCGGATCCCCTCCCAGGTCAGACGAGGCCTCCTGGTCCTCTGCCACACCTTTGTGCCTTACCTCCTGGACAAGGTCCTGGTGTGCCTGGAGAACGAGCTGGAACCTGGGGAAGAGAACCAGGGAGGAGGCAGCAGCAGTCGGCGGCGGGCAGCACCCAGGGCGTGGAGTCTGGGCTGGTGGCTGAAGAGCTGGATCCGGAGGGCAGTCGGGCTGCTGTCGGAGCCCCAGAGGAGGGCATGCCTGCCGGCAGTGTTTGCCCTCCAGCAGGGCCTGACTCTCCTCCACCGAATCCACGTGGCTCTGTTCTACATCAGCGGGGCTTTCTATCACCTGTCCAAGAGGACGGCCGGTGTTAGCTACGTAGGTGTTGTGTGCTGCATTTAAAAAATCTGGCCCATGTTTTCAATTAAAGGGGGCATTGATTAAGAAAGAAAAAAGAAAAAGCCTCCTTCTCAAGCCAAAAAAGCAAATGACAATACAGCACTGTAGGATATTGCAAACTAATCTCCACTGTTGCCTGTACCTAGCTGCATGTGCTGGGAGTGTGCGGTGATGACCGGGCCATCAGGAGCAGCTACAGGCTGCTGGGTGCCGTGTCCCTCCTCCAGCTGGCCATTACTGTGGCCCTGCAGATCAACAACTACAGACAGAGGCAGAGGGCTAGGCAGGAGTGGAAGCTCTACAGGAAGCTCAGGTACAGCACCAGGCCCAGACTGAAAGAGACAGTAGGCATTGTTCTGCAGGTGGAGTCTTTCAGATTTGTTTCAGGACTGCATATATTTTTGACCCACAGCATGCAAATCCTAAGATGCAAGACTAATACTGTATTATACACTTGGTGTACAAAATATTAGGGCCATCTTCCTACTGTTGAGTGGCACACATTCTGCACAATCCATGTCCATTATTGTCAAGAGGTCTACAAAGCCTCTTTAACATCTCCACACCTTCATCTCCATCTCCCCTTCATGACTGAAGTGGATTTAACAGGATTGAGGATTGATGTTAAATGTTAAACAGGATTTAACATTTAACATCAATAAGGAGTCACAGCTTTCACCAGGATTCACCTGGTCAGCCTGGTTTCTTTAGTCCACATATGACTTAAATCTGGCCTGTTTGTGCTAGAGGCAGCACTGGTCGCCAAATGGTCAATGGGAACGATGCTTGCACATTAGCTCAAATGGTGTTCCTAGGCTCCTGACCGGCTGCCCCTTACACTGCTCTAACTCTAATTTAATGTTGTCTCCATGTTCCAACACATAGCAGATGTGAGGCCACTAAAAAGAACAAATGTTTCACATTCACAGCATCTGATTCTATACACTTAATAGCATTGATAATGGCTAGAGTGACATATTTCTATTTTTTTAAATTATTATTTTAGTCGGTAAAAATGATTCTTTGCAGGTAATCTTTTTTTTGTGTAGCAGCCCATGGCAGGTTAGCCAAAAACTTAACTTCAGACACTGATGGTATGTGGTCCAGATGTCCACACTATACCAAGACCACTTCAAGAACTATTGGACTGTTTCATAAAGGCATTGTAGTGACCTACATGAAAAGACATGGCTTTACTTTTAATGATGGGCTTCTTTCTTCGTGTCTGTATCCAGTCCCCAGCAGGTAGAGACCTCCTCTCCCCGGGCCTCCCGCTGTATCCTTTGCCTAGAGGAGAGGAGGCACTCCACCTCCACCCCCTGTGGCCACCTCTTCTGCTGGGAGTGTATCACTGAGTGGTGCAACACCAAGGTCAGACTCAGATGGCGTGTAACTGTCAGAGAGACTAATGGCTTCAGTATCACTCAATAGTACAACACAATAGATCACTTTGACTTAAAAGGAAATCTAATTAAAATGTTTAATTACAATCAATTCAGATTAAGGGCTACAACCAGTGTAGTATCGATCAATTCTACATGACGTGTAATCAATCAAGTGTGTAATACAGCATCATCGCTGCAACAAAGGTTTATAAAATCCACTTTTAAGCTATAAGCTGATATCCCATGTTTTCTACCCACTGCTGGCAACTGAAATTACTGTGGACCTGTGTTGCACGAGTGTAATTGTAACGCTGACATAAATGCGTTTGTGTTTTTCTTATTCCAGACGGAGTGCCCCCTGTGTCGTGAAAAGTTCCAGCCTCATAGACTCGTATACCTGAGGAACTACAATTAGGCAGCCAAATACTGCAGAATTGGCTGGAGTTGCACTCATAAGCACAAACTGCTCTTGGACTATAATGCTGCGAGTCAGGAACATTTTTCAGGAGTCACAGAAAGCTTTGTGTCAAGGCGAGGGCCAAGATATTAGATATCTTGACCCAGGATATTATAAGAGGACCCTTGAATGTAATTATTTTTGCCTTATTTGACGAAAGCAATTCATTTAGAATGGAATTTGGATTGTATCAGTCTAACTGTAAATAATACTGTTAATTCAAACTTACAAAAAGCATAAAGACTTAGTAATATCCAACAATTTGTGCAAGTCTCTATGTTATGAGGTCTGATTTATTTAAATGATTTATTTATATATATATAAAAACAGCTGGCGTTTTATTGTAATATTTCCATTTTTTGTGTGAGAAGCATGATATTGTCAAGAAGCCAGTTGACATTCAAGTAGTTGAAACTAACTACTTGCTTCTTCTATCTAGACACATCGATAAATAGCTACTCTATGTGACCATTTAGATTAGGCATTACTAGCTAAGTTAGCTAACATTACTATCTGCAAAGTAACATTAACAGGAGCTCAGCCCCAGTAAGTGCTGTTCTCTCATCACACCAAACTCCATTCAGATATCTGGCAATTTAATCTTTAATCTTATGACCAAACATACACACTTCACCATGACCAACATTGTTAGTAGCCACTCTTAAATTCAGTACACTTAATACACTAAACAGCACTATTTGAAGAAAATTCAACTAGTAGAACTTGTTTGCCTGTTATTCCAACAGCCTTCCACCTAAATACACCATGGAGGGTTAGACAAGACCAGTGTGAACCAATTCTAAAAGTTTTATTGGAATAAATGCTGCTTGGTGGATCACATTTATGCTGAATTTACCAGAGAACAGAACATCTAAGGGCTAACGCTAGCTATACTTGACAACTATGGTTACTTAAAGACAAGTAGTTGCTCTTTAGTTAGCTACTAGCCAACCACAGCTAGTGGCATCTTCCAGAAATAAAGCAAACTTTGGCTTCATCCCTTTTACATGTAGTAAACCCCAATAAAACACATTTGTATTTTGTAGTAGTAGTATTTTGAGTATTTGAAGAACCTCGGAGTAGTTAAACCTGCTAGCTGGCCAGCTAACTCGAGGTCTGACCTGGTGTAGCCATGAAATCTGCCGTTCTCTTTTGTGTGGTCTTGGTAATCATGGCCACTCTTAGATTCAGCATACATATAATTCACATATAATGGAATTGGTGGATTATAGGTATGCTGAATTGAAGAGTGGTAGAGAAGGTATCGAGTCATATTTTAAGGGTTGTGTACCTTTGCCAATAAACAAGGCCACATTAAACTGACAGATTTTTTTTAATTGAATGTGGCATGACATTTTCTCCATACAAGAGAATGGCATGAATCAGGGCTAGGCGTACTGTGCAAATCCCTCTGGATCCTCTTAAAAAGGCTCCCACCATATATGCAAAGCATGTGGATAAAGCATGTGGATAATGAGCATCAATGAAGCAGCAGATAGCCAAATAGATGCTCTTTTACATAATTTATGGTAAGTCAGTCCCACTTAACATATATTTTGTATGTTGCTAGCCTATATTAGTAGCCACGGTTACCTCCTGTTTAATTATGTGCTGCAATGAGTGTGAATAACAGCAGTTTACACTGCTTTCTGAGTCAAATCAAGTTTATTTGTATAGCGCTTGATCACTGTTACAGAATCAAAGGGCTTCATAATGTGATGTCCACATTATGAAAACAATAAATGACAACACATGATGCTCCTCAAGGAAAAACTCACACAAAACCTTTTTGGAAAATACATGGGAGGGGCTACTCAGAGAGGGATCCCCTACCAGGATGGTCAGATGTGCAATAGATGCTGAGGGTGGGCAAGCAAGCAGAGTTCACAGAATAGACACAATAAGGACACTTGTGTGGGACATCCAGATGTAATGTGTCCCACACCGCGTGGGGCGGCGTCAACAGCAGCTCATTATTAGATCATTAGATTAGATCATCATTAGAGAGGGGGGACTACGAGGACGTCAACACTAACCAGGAAACAGATAAGAGACACACCCATACACACCACAAACAGCCTGGAAACAGATAGAAGACACACCCACTCATTCACATGCTCTCACTCCCACAAACCCCTTCCCTGGCAAAGGTCACAGAAATAATTTACGCAACCCCAATCTATGTGACTAAAACTATCCCAACCCAAGAAGCAAAAAAGCTCCAACTACAATTTGACTGGTGGACACAACAGAGTTTCTACACTGATATGTAGAAACACTGTCCACACTTCAGGACCTCCTGGATTCCTCTTGGATATCTGCAAGCTTGCATAGGTCCATGCTGGACACTGAGACAGGCTTATCGTTTTGAGGATCTCGCACAACCTCGGGCACCAAATACCTCTGGAGACCTTGCCTTATCTACTTCCCTAAAACCCCCATTATATAAGGAGCCCTTTTGCCCTGTCGTTCTATCATTCACTGTCATTGTGGAGATAGAGGATGTTGTACCAGCAAGGTTGGCTGTTCAACACTCCCACATGTGATGGACAAGAAGCTTTAGCCAATGATTTTCAATCCTAAAAATGGCGTTGGAGTAGAATACGCAAATTTGAAGGCATTCTCACACTACGGACCAGCATGGGAGGCTGAGAAAAAGCCAGAGAAAAATGTTTCACCTTCAGCCACCTATCGTCCAGTAATGAACAAAAATAAGAAGTCTGAGATTGTCAGTCCACGCAGCTTCGATAGAAAGCAGAGAAGAGTGGAGATGACATTTCCCCAATATGGTGAAACACTTTCAGTTTGCCAGATCATTCAACTGCTAAGTCAAGCTCAGCCTTAATCCTCAAGCAGAACATGCAAAGGAGACTGAGACTTTGTTTAAAAAGCCTGAGGTCATGTGGAACCCAGAAATACCGTTGTTTTTTCTGGTGCGGAAAGAGGTTTAGGAAGGATACCTGTGTCAACATTACCTGAAGGGTGCTGTTACCCATCAGATAAAAGCCATCTGTTGACAATAGCAGCTATTCATACGTTGAGAGGAAGCGCCACTGGTGGATTTTCTCTTGAAAGAGCTGCAGGGAGATGGGACGAGAAGAAATTCCTGCCTGCATTTCATCAGTCCCCTCCTATAGTAAGTTTCCCACCTTTGCGTTGTGTATTTGTGACATTAGTTCAGTTTCATCCACCTTTAATATGATGGCACTTCCTCCCTGAACACAGCTACATAAACAGTCGGTAAATGCATTTTCTTTGCACATTGTGTTTTATGTTTTAGTATGTGTTGAAATGTTGTTGTGAATATTGTATAGTTAGTGAGTGAAACATATAATCTGCAATAAAATGTAGATTAAAACTGTTCTACATTGTAGACTGTTACTGATAGGTCAGGAATGCTGCTGATCTACAACCACTTGGTGGCAGCAGAGAGCGCGTGGCATAAAACCCACTAGAATGAGTCGTTGAGCTAGTAGAGTTGGAAGAGCTTCAAAACACATGGAGAAATTGCAAATTAGCTAGCTAGAATGGAGAGAGAAAATTCACTAAAGGTCACTAAAGGAAACAACTTTTGAGAGAAGAACATTGCCAGAGAAGCAAGAGTCAAAGAGCTTGGACCTGATCAGCCTGACATTGTGATTCAGCAGCAATCGTCTCAATGCATTGGCAAGAAACCTGTAGACATCCCTGACTTAAACCATTGAGTCATTGAGAAAGTTGCATCTCTCAACGAGAGAAGGGCAAAATGTATGTACAGAAAGTACATTTTAAGCCACATATAGTATATGACTTCACATAAGTTCACATAACTTTTTGATGGCACTGTGTATTTCAAATGATACCATATTGTTTTTGCAATTTTGTTATTTTCTATTGTCTTACAATGTTCAGAATTTTCTGCCATTGTCTCAAGGTTTTGTGTTGTCAGATTTGTTTTTGCACTTATTGAGGCACTTTTACTTTAAGGTCACCATAACACATGTTAGTATACAACATCATTATTATAATTAATTGAATTAATTGCATTAATTGAAGTACCAAATGTTCATTTATAAGAATGTATTGAGTCTAGATTTCCAGTGTTTGCTCAGCAATTACAAATGAAGTGCATAGAAAGCATTTAAAGGTTTCAGAAAGGTCTTGCACAAAGTAAAAATGTTTTTTTTTTAAATTGATTTTAATTGATGAAATAATATACTGTAGAATAAAAGAGAAATGCAAGTGTGGATCTCCTGATGCTGATTTCATGTCCTTGCTCTCTTCATGTGAGGCGGGCCGTGGGTGTCTACATCGCCCTGGGCTGCAGAGCGCTTAGTGCTGCCTCTTCCCTGTTCAGAAACATGGCTGTGGATTCCACAGGGAGTAGAGGCAGGACGGCTGAACTCTTCAAGCTGAACTGTGACGCTCATGAGGAGCTGCCATTGCCTCTCCTTCCTCCTTCTGCCTTCCTCAGCCTGTTGGGTTGAAGGCGTCGGCTCAATACAGAATACAGTACACTGCAACACTATTTCTGGATTGGTTACCAGAGGGAGCTGTTACTCTGTCAGATAAGGCTACACTAGATGGGTTTATCATCTGCTTACTGGAAGTAATGGGAAGTCCTTCATCCACATGGGGGGAGTCATGGTTGGTGGAGTCTGGGCTTCTGCCTCTTGGTCCGTGAAGCTCTGGCCCCACCCGTCCCCGGCTCCCATCCGGGTGTTCCTGAGGTGGCGCCGCAAGGGGGTGCGCCTAATCCGATGCCTGAGGGTTGGGTCATCCTGACGCTCCACAGCACCCAGGGGTGGGTCGTTCTGAGGCTCCACAGCACCCAGGGGTGGGTCGTTCTGACGCGCAGGGGGCCTCAGGTGCCTCACCAGGGGAACACAGGGGATGGTCCTCTGGACTCGCGCCTCCCACAGGTGACGGCGGAGAGGAGTTTGCTTCTCTCGATCGATCGATTCTGTGGTGGAACAGTAACAGTGAACGCCCCGCCGCTTCACTATGATAGGCAACAGACTCCTGCCATCCTACTGGTTAACACTTGTTTAAGACCTGAAATTTCGATAAAGTAGACTTGAGCCCTCTCGCTGCTACACATTTTTTCAACGCTCACCTTCCCACAATCCACTAGTAAATTTCTTCATACCACTAAATAGTTTGTGCCAAGTACGCCTGCAGTAAGGTCTTCTTTGGACTTTCAACCATACATTACCACAGTCTGAAACTCATTTAATTAGCTAATACATGTTTTGACATTTAGACTTCCATCCTCACCTCTTCCATCTTGATAGATGCTTCAAAAGCTAAAAGGTCTGGATATGAGTAGCAGATTTGTGCAGTTGATCAGTGGTTGACTGAAGAGCAAATGACACCTGAGGCTCTGCAGAGTTATGAGGTTGAATTCCAGAACCAGTGTAATAATGGACTGATGGAACTGCATTGGCTCATAATGCACCAATGGGAGGCTGTAGTGTATGCAGGAGACATCATCTTCCTCACTCTTCCTCTCTGGACCAGACAGAATACACAGCGACACCCAAAGACTAACACATTCCTCTCCCAGGGCCTTTTGATAAGGTCAGGACCCCTGCCGGGCTCCTAGGGACCCCAGGAACCCCCCTCTCTCGGCAAAAGGTGGATTTCCCCATAAAACCGTCAAAAGTAACACTTTGCAGGTTCGACTAGCCCGCTCTGGTGCCAATTGGAGATGGGACCATTGATAAGGGCCGGGGAAATGGACTTACTTTGCATTCCAAAGGGGGGGACAGACTAAGAGAACAAAGAGTTCTACAATACACTGTATATATATGATTTCTGTATGTTTTCTATTAAATGTGAATAACACATCCTGTGGCGGATGATGTACCCTACTCCCCAATGTATTATCTTGCTTATTCAAGGCACACAGCGTGTGTTATTAAGATTTTTGGTTTACTCGCCAGCGTTTTGTGGTAAGACAGTGATGTTTGGTATCATACAGACACATTTGTTGTAAGGTGATTAAATATGTCACTTGCATCCCCAAAGGATCAAGAAAAACAATGTTTTCCAAACCTGAGCTGGAAATGCAGTTTTAGGAAAATGGGAATCACCGAGCATCCGGTTGTAAATCTGATGCATGCAAATGAGGGAAACACCTACTCTCCTGACTTGCCATAAAGCCCTCTGAGCCCTTTGGCTCGCTCTCTTACACGCTCGAACGAACTCTCTCACGAAATATCACGAACTAAGAACTACGAAACTAAGTTTGAACCTGGCTTCAAGCTCTTCTACAAGCAACTACCAGATCAGCTCTACGGTGAATATCGACGAGGCGCCCGAATCGAATTCACTCAACCTGATCCAGAAGACTACGCAACCAAATCAGAAGCCAGCCGCTCCGCTACTCTGCTACCTGAACGACGTGTGCCAACACATCGACCCTTCCCTCTATCTTCACTGAGGTGAACCGTTGGCACGACCACCCTGACGAACCAAGGCCCCGGACCGCACTCCACAACGGCCCTCCTGACATCGACTGGCCCAGCCCAACACGTGCGTGTGTTTACCTGGCTACTGCGACTGCGCAACGGTTGCCCCGGAGACGAGGACGCCGCCGCTGACGCCCCACAAACCAGACGGTTACCCCGGAGACGAGGACGCCGCTGACACCCTACCAACCAGACGGTAACCAGCTTTCTTGTTGATGCACGGGTGATGCAAAGGCAGTGTTGAACTGTGAAAGTGAGGTTAGAATACCCTCTCTCTCTCTCTCTCTCTCGCTGTCCCTTTCCTTTGGTCCCAAGTCTCTCGGAAACGGTCAGCTGTCCTCCAAGTCATCTTTCGCTGTTGCTACGGTATCACCATTAGACGCATTACAGCTCAGGTCGTCTTGTCTGTGCCAACTTCCTTGCCATCTTTGATCCCAATATCATTTGCCACTCGTATTTGATATATCCTCTGCCACTGTTTAGCTTCCTACCTTGTTTGATATATCCTCTGCCACTGTTTATCTTGCTTTCTTGTTTGCCAGTTTTATTGCCATTGTCTGTTTTAGTTTACTATACATGTGTTCATTTTATTAGTGTTTGTTTTACTTAGTTAATAAAATCTTTGCATTTATAAAGAACTGGCTTTTGTGTGTCATTGATATATCCTGGACATGAAGGTAGAAAATCACTGTAATCTAGAGCTAACTTCTTCTGATTATTAGACTGATATCATTATAAAGAGACTATTCCAGTGTAAACTGGTGGTGCCCCGTAAGTGTTAATTAATAAGATATTAATTACTAAGAATAATTTCAATAATTGTCAATTTCAAGAATTGACCAAATAGTCTCATCGTTCATAACGAAGCTCAACACACTACATCATTGGTGCCCTCCGTGTGAGGAGAATTCAAATTATCTACCTTGATTTTCATGTCCAATATATATCAATGCATATGAAACTTGAAATAGTGGCTTATTAACAGTAGTGGTTTTCAGTAGCACGAAGTCTCAGAAGACGGAGCAATCTGTGAGCGAGTTACACATAGTCTGATACCTGCTTGAGAAAAAGAGTTGCCAGTAAATAGTGTACACTAGTGAGTGATAAGTGGTACGTCCCGACGTTGAGACGTCGAGCTTTTAGCAGGAAATCTGTGAGTGCGTTTTGGACGCTTGTGGTAATTATCAGTTGACCATTAGAGAGAGGCGTTGGAAGCCTGGTCAATTTTGCGTGCACCAGTGCCGGCGGAGTCCGACACATCTTTGTTATAAGGCCTTCAGAATAATTCGGGACACTGCCCACGATGCTCTGGGGTGTTCTGTGAATTATTCGACTCTCCGCTCTCATCTAAACTCAGATTAGCTACCTGAGTTAGGAGAAATTGTTGTGGAACGATAGGAGAGAGTGCAAGGGGATGATTTAGACGATGTTCTCTAAACACACCTCTATGCAGTAAATATATACAGTTAATAGACTTGTGTGTATGCAGACGAAGAAATCTCTGCTCATAGAAAAGTAAAACTGTTTTAGAAACTCAGCCGATTCTGCAGACGAAGAAATCTCTGTTTAGAAAAAGGCAAACTGCTTTTAGGGAAAGGTATAGTCTAGACGATGTTCTCTAACTAATCTCCTATGCAGCGAGTATATTGGTGAATGTAAACAGTGCGGACATTGTGCAACAGAGGGGTCTGTGCGTAGTGTAGCGTAAAAAAGGAGTTAAAGAAGGGCGTTGTCGGCCCGCGAATAATCCTTTGTTTACAAGTAATCGCCATTTTGTGGGCTGTGACGGCTAACCTTACGAGCCGGTGACGTGTATTACGTGCTGCCGGAGTTCAGCCTAGGGAGACGCTGTAAATTGAAGCCCGTGGTGGATTCTGGGATCTGCAGTCCAGCAGTGCTAGGCTAAGTGACACCAAGCTAGTTTAGCTGCTAACTCTTTGGATTTAGACAGTCGCTTCGGTTGTTAGCCTGACGGCTATTGCTGTGTGAATTGTTTGCTGTTTGTTTGGTACAGATACCCGCTGGTATCTTCAAGCTTGGTGGTTTTGCTGAAAGATCAAACACTTGAGTGCCTGGTGGGAAGGTTCATTTCAATCCAATTTGCACTTTGACATTTGGCTCGCGAGGAGGCCCCCCAGTGACATAAACCTGCTACAACTAATTTAACCTAACAACCAGTGTTTGACTAGGTGATAAACTAGGACGTTTGACACTCAATATATTAGTAGATGACTAATAATTATTGTAAGAACAAAACGCTGCATTAATTAACAACGCACTTCCATACTCAGTGCAGTGACTACCTTTGAAAACGTTTGGGCTACAATAGGACTTAGATCAGTTATTGAATTGGTCATTTCTCAGTTCCTCTTCCAATTTGAGTTTTTGGTCTAATCATGTGTATTTAAACTTGTATTAACAGTTTAATGTTACATCTCGAGTTAATTTTAATTGAATTCAAATTGTTTAATTTTCAATTAAATTTGTTTTTGATTTTCAATCATAATCAACTTGTGTAATTTGAAAGTGAATTCAGTTTTTACACTTTTAATTAATTGATCAATTAAACTTTTTGATTTGCAATCACCATCAACTTGTGTAATTTGATTCAGATTTTGCTATTTCAATTAATTTTCAATTAAACTTTTTGATTTTCAATCATAACTAACTTTAAATTTAAATTCAATTAAGCTTTTGCAATTTTAATTCGGTTTGACCTTTGAATTTCAATTTAATCGGATGCCTAAGTTTACCTTATTTTGGCTCAAAACTGCGGAATCGACCTTCACCTATTTTGGGGTAATTGAGCAATTCCCTCAAACAAGGGTGAGTACGGTAGATCAAGCTTTTAAAATTTAGATAACCAAATTTCTTGACAAGCATTGTAATCATCTTAATTTAAACCCTCTGACCAGTGGGAAAAATTTAGAGACAAACCCAAATCTTGTTCTTAGAAGACTCTTAGGAACCTCCTAAACTGTTAGGAATTTTGCCCAAAGGTTTATAGTCACAGAGTAACTGCAACGTTAATTTCTGCAAAACACCACTGCCTGGTAAAACTTTGACAAAAACCTAGTATAGGGTTTAGCCAATAGTTGTTTAATTAGTTGGCCAGTAGTTAGCTACGGTATACCTGTAGTTCCGATCCTGAAGCCAAATCAGATCGGATCTGACTAGACGCCCCTCAACCCATTTTCGGTAACGTGAGACAAAGTTCCGCCAGAATGTCAGAACCTCCCGCAGTCATGGGTAGTCTTGATACCCTAGAACAGGTAGTGACCACTATGGTGAAAGACTTAGATCCTCAATCTACTGAGAATATTCGGAAAGCCAGCCAGGAAGAGCTTAACCAAATGATGTCAGCACTCATGAACCAAGGAGCAGACAAGCCACCCAAAGGCAGTGCCCTGGTTGAGCTGCTCGGTACCATGGCCTTAAATTTGATAGCTCAGCTCAAACTAACGGATAGAGAGACAGATCACCTGCAGAACCAAATGAAAACAGTCCGTAGTGAGAACAACAGGCTGGAGCAGGAGAACCACCATCTAAGCCAGGACATGCAACAAACATGCATACAGCTAGACAAAGAGAAAGAAGTCTCACTTGCAACTCTGAGAGAGATAGAAGTAGAGAAGAAAGAGCTCAAAAAGGAGCGAGATGACACTATGGGGATGCTGAAGGAAGCGTACAGTGAAATGGCAGGACTGGAGGCTCAGATAGATGACCTCAAGACCCAACAGTCAGCCGAATCCACAAAGAAACCAAGCGTAAGTAATCGATCGTACGGTACCGATGGGTACCGGGAAGGGGTGAAAAGCCAGTATGAGGATGATGCCAGTGAGTGGGTAACAGGTAAGGGGGGACTGAGCCGTCGACTAGTCGACGATCGCAGTCGACAACAAACTAGTACCCTCCCAATTTCTGGACAGCATTGTCAAGCAACGGGAACAATGCCCCCTCCGAGGGCACGATCCTCTAGCACCCCCTACCGGGATAATACCTTTCAGCCAGATTCTCTGCCCACGCCGTGGTCGGGCCGATACGAGAGATCCCGATCAACTAACTTCCGCCGTGGCTATCCCTATGGCGCGTCTGCATTCCCCGATGCAGACTCCCCACATGGCGTGCCCGACAGGGAATTAGATAAAATCGCCCGAAACATTTCCAGGTTCGAGCCGGGCCCTACAGGGGCCCAGGACACCTACACCTACCTTAAAGATATTGATTTCTACCTCCGTAAATTCCCACAGGCAACAGTTGACGATAGGATCTACCTGATCAAGGTAACGTCCAGCCGCGAGGTAAGTAGTTTCATTGAAAGGCAACCGCCACACATCCTGGACGACTATGAACGGATGTGTCAAGCCCTAATGCAGGAGTTCTCGGGCACTAGCATGGAGACTGGCCTGACAGCTGCCCTGACTATCAAACAGGGAAGAATAGAGCTGCCACAACAGTACTACCACCGCTTGCGAAAAGCCTATTTTGGTTTTAGGAACGACCCTAACATGGAGGAGGACTTGAACTTCAAAGCTTTGTTCATACAAAACCTCCATCCAACTACCAGTCACCATCTTGGGGTGTCGGCTTGTCCCCGAACCCTGTCAAGCCTCCAACTACGAGAGCTGGCTTTCAAAGGCTTCACTAAACAACGCATAGCTTCAGGCAAGAATCTGGACCATAACGCTGTCTTGAACATCGAAGCCCAGAAACCAGCCATGCAACTTGAAGGTGCTCCACACCACGAGCCTACCATGTCTTCTTCCCCACCGGGGAACAGGGACAACGGGCATTCACTGCCCAGGTCCAATTCAAGTTACAGCTCCCACAACAAGGGGAGCTACAATCGCGATGCGAACCAAGGAGAGGACCACCGCCGGCATAATGAGGACGGGACACCATCCCAATACAAGTCCAAAAATGTCTCATTTCAGGGCCAGTCTGCAGGTAAGTCGTCCGACTCTAACCGGTCCAACAGACAGGATACTGGGGACAGGAAATACCGCAAGTCCCAAAAACAAACAGGTGAGTCAAATGGTCAGTCGCAGAGAGTTGACCTCAGTGAGGCAGCCCTCGAAGCCTTGTCAGAAAAGCTCATGAAGCGCTTGAAAAAAAACGTATGACTAGGCCGGAACCGGTTGTCTACGGTCAAGTCCTCCAGTTGGTTTAAGGAATGGAATGATTCACCGAAGGCACCCCCTCAGCCGAGTCAGTGGGAACCTCTTGATCAAGCTCGAGCAGACGCTAATCTTATCACCCTGGATTCCCAGGTCAACAGCCAACCTCTTGAAACCTCTCCGTACACAGATTCCGTGACGGTAGAGGATATCTACTCAGAGCCAGAGAACTGTCGGTCAGCACCTCAGGACTCACCCTGCCCGGCAGAGCCTGACCCCAGTTCGACTAACTCTAACTCTGTAGAGTTAAACCTAATCGCTGACGCACAAGCATCCTCTGTACCAAAGAGTGCTGTCCTAATAGTCTGTCTGGACTCGGACGACCTACTGCCCCCAACGGACCCGTCAGTGGTTCAGGGCTCCCCACCTTTCACCCATTTCTTGGGCAACCTCACGGAAGAAGGTGTGGCTCGAAAATTCTATCTGTCCATTGTTCTTGAACAACATTTCACCTATGAAGCCTTGGTTGACACCGGCTCTGACATCACTCTGATGTCCTGTGCACTGTTTGCGCAGCTTAAAGCAGTAACCTGCCGGTCCCAACCGAACCTGCAGCTGCAGCAATGTACACTTGATGTCCAGGCGTACTCCACGGTGAGCACTCGGATCAACTCAGTGGCCCTAGTGCACCTTACCATTGGCCCAATGAAGCTGGTGCACCCCATCTACGTCTCATCTCTCGAGACCGTCCCTCTCCTCATTGGAAAGGATTTACTCAATCGCTTTGAGCCTTTGATAGATTTCAAACAACTGAAGATCTGGGCCCAGGTCCGAGAACCATTACCCACCACAGTTACTGAATTCAGAATTCAGAACTATGCCCTTGTGGCTGACACCACAGCAGTCGAGGCGCACCTGACCACTGGTGACCCCCCAGTACAAGGTCTGCCAGAACCTGGGCAAACCAGGAAGTGCTTGCAACAACAAGATACTTTCCTATGCGATCTAAGCTGCTCAGTTAGAGGTGGCTGCTGCCGCCCGAGAATCGAAGGGGGCGTTGAGCTCCAGCACGCACTGACCGAAGATGCTGTCTTAGCACTGTGGGCTGAGAAATCGGCCATCAGCCTCAAATTCTTTGAGGGCCTGTGTCAGACCCAAACCGACCTTCCCTTTGTGGAGAAATCTTTCCGTTTCCCACTGGGTACCAACCCACAAACCACGGCAACAGCCCAAGGCATGTGTGCGTTGCACCTCCAGTGGAACAACAGATCGCTGTTCCATTACTTCCTGGTTGTCCCTGACCTACCACACAAGGTGTATGTAGGCGCCGACGTGCTGGTTAGACTTGCGGTACAGGTTGACATGGTGAATAACGTCTTATGGTCTATGAATCCGTGCCCAAGCACACCTGGTGAACCGAGCCTTGAAAACATGAAATCAGGACAAACCATTCCTGAGGCATGCGCGGTCATTAATGAGCACGAGGTCATAGTACCAGCCTTGACGGGAGATGTAGCCGTCCGAATAAACCTGCATCCAGGCCAAAGCCTCAACCACTCTCTAGCGTTCCTCCAACCTTTGGAAGAATTTCTTGGGCTTGGCCTGTCGCTTACTGTCATGCCTCTGCTGGAAGTCACTGCCCGGACTGCCTACGTGCTCATAAACAATTGTCACTTTTCCGACATCACCATCCCGAAAGCGACTCGGTTTGGTTGGTTGATTAGTACCGAATTCCATGACTTTGAGCTCTCAGTCCCGGTCATCGGTCAAATCCCAGCATTCTTAACGTGTGGTCAGCCTGACGAGGGCGTGGTGTTCACTGCGCCAACTCGTGCAATCAAGATTGCCACCACCATACCGGTCAACAACGACCAGGTCGGTAGAATCGAACTTACAGATGATCAACGGATGGTGGTGCACTCCATTGAAGCTCTTCCATCACACACTGAGCAAACTGAGTGCACGGACCACCCAACATCGCCAAATACGTTGGATTCAGGGGCCACTGAACCCTACGCAGGGTTTGAAACCCAGATTCAACAGGTCCTAGAGGAGGCCGAAGCCCTTCACAGTGATGAAGATCGGGAGCGCCTACGCTTACTGCTCTACAAGTACAAGAATTGCTTTGCAAAGGACTCTCTTGATTGTGGGCTAACCGACCTTCATTCGGTGCGCATCCCTACACAGCCCGGTGCCCCACCCACATTTGTACGTCAGTACAAGGTTCCTCTTGCATCTTACGAACCCGTACAGGAGATCATTGACGCAATGCTGGAAAAGGGGGTCATCCGGCCCTGCAATAGCACCTATTCCGCGCCCATTTGGCCAGTCTTGAAACCCAACGGCAAATGGAGACCCACGATTGATTTCAGGAAACTTAACAAACAAATTCCTTTGTCTAGGTGGCCCATGACCCAATTGGAGCAAGAGCTCCCCAAAGTTCAGAACGCGACTTTCTTCACCACAATCAATGTGGCCTCTGGTTTCTGGACAATCCCCGTTGATCCGGCAGATCAACACAAACTTGCCTTTACTTTCAACAACAAACAATACACCTTCACAAGGTGTCCGTTTGGCTATGCGAATTCACCTGCCGAATTCAACATCTTCTTGAATAAGGCATGCCCTGATGCTAGTGCAAGGGGTAACCTTATCTACGTCGATGACATCTTGATGAGAAACCCATCACTTGACACCCACTTGGCCGAAATTGACCATGTCCTGGGACAGCTTACCACGGCCGGTGCTAAGATCTCCCTCTTGAAAGGCCAATGGTGCAGGAAAAAGGTCAACTACGTTGGTCTCGTGGTCGGACCCAACGGAATTGAACCTCAATCACGACGGGTGCAAGGACTTATGAACATCAAAACTCCTTCCAACCTGTCCGAGTTGCGCAGTTTCCTTGGAGTATGTAATTACTCCCGACAGTTCATTGAACACTTTGCAGACATAGCGCGACCCTTGACCGAACTTCTCAAAAAGGATGTACCTTTCGCCTGGGGGGCAACCCAAACACATGCTATGCACGCTTTGAAGCAATGTCTATGCTCCGCCCCCTGCCTGGCGTACCCTGACAAGGACAAAGAGTTCCATCTTGAAACCGGCTACTCCGAGCAGTGTTTGAGTGCTGGGTTGTACCAGATGCACGACCAAGACAAACGAGTCGTTGCTTACGCGAGCAAAACGTTACTGCCTCCCGAGTGCAAATATTCAGGATGCGAAAAAGCATTGCTTTCCACTGTGTGGGCGGTCAAACACTTCTCCCACTACATTGGTGGTCAGAGGATCATTATTGAAACGTGCCACCACCCAATCACATTCCTCAACAGCCAGCGGATCAGAGATGGGGTGGTTACCAATGCACGAATCGCCGCTTGGATGATGACTTTACAGGGTCGGGACGGCCAAATCCGATATGCTCAAAATGCCAAAACTCCTCTGGGTGATGATTTAGCTGCTTGCCAGGACTGCACCTCAGACGCGGCGTCGGTGGCCCCTGCTCTTCCCGAAATTGGACCGCCTGAACTGACTCCACATCGGTATTTTGATGACAATGCGTGCCGCACTATGATCACAGCATATGTGGACGGGTGCTCATATCATCACCAGACAGGCTGGTGTGGGGATCCTGTGGATCAATGACAACCCTTGCCCACCACAACAGTTCCAACTTGGGTCCCGCACGTCACAATATGCCGAAATCGCAGGTATCTTGATCACCTTACAGATTGCTGCTGCACACGATACCAAGGAACTTGTGATCTGTACGGACTCCAACTACGCACGTCTCAGTTTCACGTGCCATTTAGCTACCTGGAAACGCAATGGTTTCCTTACCTCTAACAGCAAACCCGTCAAACATGCAAACCTGATCCGTGCTTGTGACTCGTTGGCTACATCCAACGACATGCTGGTCTATTGGAAAAAGGTCAGGGGCCATTCCCGCATACCTGGCCCCGATAAAACCTTCAACAATCGAACTGACGCATTGGCCAAAGAGGGTGCTCTACGAGGAGAACCGTGGGAATTCCTAGACGACTTGACTCCCAACCCTCCCGCCCCCTCAGTCTGCGTCGCTACCCGGCGCCGGCCTGCACCTGTGGTGCCGCAACTCGCCGAAGACTCATGCGCGGTCTCCATCAGCCCCGCCTTCACGGAGGCTGACTTGATTTCTCTGCAATCACAGGACCCCGACGTTCATAAGCTGATCCTCCTCTTGACGGATCCAGACACGCACCCCATTGTCGATGCGGATCTTGATGCTTCGGACGCTTTAAAGTGTCTCCATGCAGCGAAACACAATTTGCGCCTTTAAAAGGGCCTTCTTGTCCATGTCTCTGACGACCACACTTCACCACAGTTTGTGGTTCCTCAGAGCCAAAGGGGGGTTATGCTCATGCATGCTCACGACACACCATGCGCTGGTCATCGTGGCATCAAAGCAACGTGCGATGCGCTTCGCCAGGTAGCTTATTGGCCACACATGCAGCAGGATGTAGCACAATACATCAAGGGCTGCCTGGTCTGTTGCCAATTTCAGCCCGCAAACCCAAATCACAGAGCCCCCTTACAACGCAGGGGAATCTCATTTCCCTGGTCAGACCTTCAAATTGATTGGGTGGGACCCATGACAAAGTCAACGCGTGGGAACAAATACTTCCTGACTGTCACATGTGCGTTCACGAAGTGGGTCGAGTGCCTACCAGCAACAAATGACACTGCACAGACGACAGCATACTTGTTGGTTAACCACGGCTTCTCATGGTATGGCTTGGAGAATGCGGGCATAGTGAGTACCACGCTAACTAAACATTCCCTGTCGTTGCCCTGTACCTGTCCTTCTACGCAGCCATGAGCAGAGAGGACGCTCTCACCGCGCTCCTGGAGAGCCAAGCCAAGATGGAAGCCGCGATCACCACGCTCTGCCAGCGGACCGCCCCGACTACAGTCGGGAACCTGAGCCCCAACGCCGTGCTCACCAAGCTCACCCCAGCTGACGATGTCGAAGCCTACCTGGAAATATTCGAGCGGACCGCCGACTGGGAGGGTTGGCCACGACATCGCTGAGCAGGCATCATCGCACCGTATCTAACCGGCGACACTCAGCGCGCTTGCCAGGATCTCGCCCCAGCAGAGGCCGCCGACTACCCCACGCTACGCGCCGCCATACTGGCCCAGCACGGCTTCAGCCTCCCGGCCCGGGCGCAGCACTTCCAGGACTGGCGATTCGACCCAGAGCTGCCTGCACGTCCGCAGGTCGCCGCCCTCCAACGCATAGCCCACCGCTGGCTAGCCGACGGCGACGGACCCCCGATTGTGGACCGAGTGGTGCTGGACCACTGTATCCGAGCCCTTCCCCCCGATGCTAGACGATATGCGGCGCAGACGGCGCCGCGGCGCCTCGACGCCCTCGTGGAGCTACTGGAAAACCACCAGGTGACGCGAGAGAATATGCGCCGACCGCTGGGAGGCCCCCGAGCGGAACCAAGCCACCAAGTGCCGCGGCGACGGAGCCCCCGAGGCAGACGATCGCCCCCGCAACCATCCGGTCATCGGCCCCCGGACTCCCGGCCACGCCGGCCCAGCATCAACCAGGACAGCCGCCGGTGTTACAAGTGTGGGCAGGAGGGACACATATCCTGGAACTGCCCCAACGGGGCACCATGGGGTCCGCGGAGTCCAGTGACCAACCCGGAAACCGCTGCCTCTACGTCTCCACCTGCGGGACGCATGAGGAGGTTGCTGCCCCCCGCTTTCCCGTGAAGGTAGGAGGGAAGGACACAGAAGCCCTCCTGGACTCAGGCAGCCGCGTCACCCTTGTGCGACCGGAGTTTGCTGGAACACCGGCGGACACCGTCGTCCATGTGACCTGCGTTCACGGGGACCGTAAAACCTACCCCACGACAATCATCTGTCTCCTAACTCCCCGCGGACAGGCGACCCTGCTGGCTGGCGTCGTCCCCGAGCTCCCGGTGCCGGTTCTAATCGGGAGAGATTGCCGGCTGTTTGCCAAATTCTGGGCGGGCGGGCCCCGGTCCCGGGCGAAAAGAACCCCAGGGAAGCTAACCCCCCGAGCCACCTGTGCAGCCATAACAGGGCCCTCCGGCTCCAACGAGTCCAGCGGTCCGAGCGACGCCGAACGAGACCGCGCCGAGTCTGGGGAGGAAACTATCTCTGCCGAGGAGGGAGGGGCCCCAGCGGCCGTCCTGGAGGAGAGCAGCTCCGCCGACGTCTTCTCAGAATTCCCCCACTGTGAGACCAACGATCCGGCCTCCTCAGGGCGCTTCGCCGCCGCCCAGTGCTCCGACCCCAGGTTGACGCAAGCCCTGAAGGACGCCAAGCGGGTCGAAGGGCAACTCCAGCCGGGGGTGAGTGAACTCAGTTTCCCGCATTTTGCCGTTCAAAACGGTCTACTGTATAGAGTAATTAAGACTCAGGCAGAAATCATACAGCAGCTATTGGTACCTAGTTCCTACGTGTCCAAAGTTTTATATCTGGCCCACACCCACCAGCTGGGAGCCCACCTAGGGGCAGACAAAACTTATGAGCGGGTGGTGTCTCGGTTCTTCTGGTCGGGCATAAAAAGGGCCGTGCAGGACTATTGTAGACACTGTGCTGACTGCCAACTAACGTCCCCCAAACCCCACCTCCAGAACCCACTTGTCCCTCTCCCCATCATAGATGTGCCTTTCAGCAGGTTGGCGATGGACATCCAAAAAGTAGCCGGGGCCACCGGTTCATCCTGGTCCTGGTGGACTACGCCACCCGCTTCCCTGAAGCCATCCCATTGCGGACCGCCAGTGCCCAAGCCGTCGCCCGGGAGCTACTCCTCCTCTTCTCCCGGGTAGGCCTCCCCCATGAAATACTAACGGACCAGGGCTCCTGTTTTATGTCCAGGCTGATGGCGGCCATGTGTAAGAGGCTACAAATTAAGAAACTCCGCACCTCAGTATACCACCCACAGACAGACGGGTTAGTTGAACGTTTTAACCAAACCCTGAAAAGCATGCTGCGCAAGCTGACGGAAACTGATGCTAAAAACTGGGATCAGCTATTACCCCATGTTCTCTTTGCCATCCGGGAGGTTCCCCAAAGCTCGACTGGCTTCTCCCCGTTCGAACTGCTGTATGGACGACGACCCCAGGGGATTCTGGATCTAGCCAAGGAGGCCTGGGAGCAACAACCGAGCCCCCAACGGTCCGTCATTGAGCACATGGACCAGATGCAGCACCGGATGGCACAGGTATGGCCCATGGTAAGGGAGCACATGGAGAAGGCACAGGCCACCCAAGCTAGACTGTATGACCGGGGGGGCACAATTAAGAGAATTTCAGGTGGGAGAGAAGGTGCTGGTCTTGGTCCCGACCTCCGAATGCAAGTTCCTGGCCCGGTGGCAGGGACCCTACGAGGTCGTGGAGAGGACTGGACCAGTCAACTACCGGGTAAGACAGCCGGGCCGCCGGAAGGCCCACCAGATATACCACGTCAACCTATTAAAGAAATGTCATGAACCCCCTCCTCCACCAGTGGTCGCCCTTGCCTCTCAACTCTCTCCCCAGGTCCCCCTCCCGATCCCCATGGGAAACCAGCTGCTCCCCCAGCAAACAGAGGAACTCCAGGAGTTAACAGACCGCTTCCCGGATGTGTTCGCAGCCGAGCCGGGAAGGACCCACGTAATCGCACACAACATCAGCACCCTACCAGGACAGGTCATCCGCCAAAGACCGTACCGGATCCCCGAGGCCAAACGTCGGGCCGTGCAGGAGGAGGTCCAGAAGATGCTTCAGATGGGCGTGATTGAAGAGTCCTCCAGTGCCTGGTCCAGCCCCATCGTTCTAGTCCCGAAGCCAGACGGTTCCCCCCGGTTCTGCAATGATTTCCGGAAACTGAATGAGATCTCGGAGTTTGACGCTTACCCCATGCCCCGCATCGATGAACTCATAGAACGGCTGGGCCCGGCCCGTTACATCAGCACCTTAGACCTGACCAAGGGTTATTGGCAGGTCCCGCTCACCGCCCGTGCCAAGGAGAAGACGGCGTTCTCCACCCCGGACGGCTTATACCAGTACACTGTCCTGCCGTTCGGGGTCCACGGCGCCCCAGCCACATTCCAACGCATGATGGACCGTATCCTAAGACCCCTGCAATCCTTCGCGGCTGCATACATCGATGACATTGTGGTCCATAGCCCTGACTGGGCAACCCACCTACAGCACCTCCACGCAGTGCTGGAAGCCCTCCGGATGGCTGGTCTGGTTGCTAACCCAGGAAAATGCCACCTGGGCCTGGAGGAGGCCGAATACCTGGGGCACACCATCGGCCGGGGAAAAGTCAGGCCCCAACAGTGGAAGGTGGAAAGCATCACCAGCTGGCCCCGACCCGGCACCAAACGGCAGGTAAGGACCTTCCTGGGTCTGGTGGGATATTACCGTCAGTACATTCCCCACTTTGCAGATCTAGCAGGGCCCCTGCACGACCTGACCCGGGACCGACAGCCACACCAGGTCAAGTGGACCCCCGAGACCGACGCCGCCTTCCAGGTACTCCGGGACGCACTCTGTGAGGAGCCAGTCCTGGCGGCGCCTAACTTCAGCCTCCCCTTCGTCCTCCAGACGGATGCATCGGACGCCGGACTAGGGGCTGTCCTCTCCCAGGTGACGGACAATGACGAACACCCCATCCTCTACATAAGTCGTAAGCATGAAAAGAACTACGCGATTGTAGAGAAAGAATGCCTCGCCATTAAATGGGCCGCACAAAAATTGCGATATTACCTATTGGGAAGAAAATTCACCCTAGTGACTGACCATGCACCACTTAAATGGATGGCCACTAACCGAGACAGAAATGCACGGGTTACGCGCTGGTTTCTTGAGTTGCAGAACTACCACTTCACCGTGGAACATCGCCCTGGAAAACTGCATGGTAATGCGGATGCCCTCTCCCGCCGTGGGGAGTGCCTCTGGGCTGCAGCTCCCTGCCACAGCATGGAGCTGACGAGGGGGATATGTGACAGACCGGCCCCACAGCACCCACGACCCCAGCAGCGCCACCTGGGATTAGTGGTGGACCAGGTCTATTACCACAGGGAGATCCTGGGAGACTGGGGAACACACGGCTGCTCCCCATCAGTAATCAGGCAGGGGAGCAGGCCTTCAAAAAAAACCAGCACGCCTCAGGAGACAGAGAGGAAGGTGGTTGCAAGAAGGAAGGCAAACCAAATCTCTACAGAGGGTAAGGAGTGAAGAAGGAGGAGAGTGAGCGAGGAACAGTGATTAACTATTGTGTGTGTGACCCCCAGAACGAACGGACCAAGGCGGACCCCGAACCCAAGGCAACCCGACCCCAAGCAAACGGCAAACGACTACGACAAACGGATAAACGGACAACGGACACGGTAGCAACCCCCTAACCGGGACCCTCCCTCTAACTCTCACCCCCTCTCCTCTCTCTGCCCCCCAGGCTCCCCAGGATCCCGACTCCCCGAGCCGGCACGGCCGCTACCCCGAGGCCGGACTGCCACCTCCCGTCACTCCCTTCCCCCCACTCTCTATCAAATAAAGAAACACACTTCGAAAAACCGACAGTGTCTCCTCCTTTCCCCTCAGCCTGTCACAATAGTTAATAAAATCTTTGCATTTATAAAGAACTGGCTTTTGTGTGTCATTGATATATCCTGGACATGAAGGTAGAAAATCACTGAAATCTAGAGCTCACTTCTTCTGATTATTAGACTGATATCATTATAAAGAGACTATTCCAGTGTAAACTGGTGGTGCCCCGCAAGTGTTAATTAATAAGATATTAATTACTAAGAATAATTTCAATAATTGTCAATTTTCAGAATTGACCAAATAGTCTCATCGTTCATAACGAAGCTCAACACACTACAGAGGCCCAATTTAGAATATAGCAGAAGATGAACCAGTAAACAATATGATATGAATAAAATAAAAGACAAGTAAAGACAGAGTGTCTTCATTATGCTAGTAAAGAGTAGAAAGAGTTCTTACTCTGTACTATCATAGTGTCTATCACAGCTATTGACAGATTATTGTCCAGCAAGAGCTTTCTGTGTGATTCAGTCATTCAGTATTGATGAAGTGGCTTTATGTCAGTGTCAAAGCATGTTGTTGTTGTGCCCCAAGCTTGACAGAAAAGGATAGAATCCAAAAGAAAAAGCAGAAATAGGTAATTTTGCTGTAAGGCACATGTTGCAGCTCATCATATAAAGGACATTAAAACATACATTGAATTTCTTTTCAATTTTCTCCTGTCCTCTGGTGTATCATTGAACCTTCCTGTTTCTATAGCTAATGCTAATGGACCTTAACTGTGCACGCAGATCTTTGGCCTCTGCAAGTTTTGTGCAGCTGTACATAATATCCACATATAAAGTTTGAGTCTACACGGCACTGGTTAGTTTTAAATTCTGAATGTGGCAAGACTGGTTTCTGCTACAATGCACATTTTAAATGGAACAGACTGCCAAGCACTTTGAATTGAGAATTTATTGTCCCCTTCAATGGGCCTCATTCACACAACTTTTCTTAAAATCATCGTAATTTTTTTGTATTCATGTGCGTAAGAAAACACCAACGTGGGATTCAGGAAACCTCGATTTGTGCATACCCCAGGTGTATCAGATGATGAATGCCAATCGTTCATAAATTGGATGCTCGTGCCTGTTCAATACGATTTATGGGTCGTGTGAAAGTAAACCATGGCCAAAAGAGGGAAGTGTTGCGCTCCTGTGTGCATGAGAAAAAAAACAAGAGTTTTCAGAAGCATAAGCAATGGAGTCACAAGAACTGATAAAAATAAAAGTAAAGCATGGCAAGGAATTATTAACGCTGTCAATGCTGTTTCAGCAGAAACACACACCACTGCTGAGGTAAAAAAGAAATGGTTTGACATGAAACTAGATTGCAAAAATGTATAAGGAGAAGTAGGTGCACATTATCAGCCACAAGAGGACGGCAGCGCACTGAGGCGCTATCCGACATGGATCAGAGGATCAATTAACAATAGAAGATACCTCACTGTTGGGTGTCCAGTCGGCATTGGAGTTGGACACAGATCAAATCCAGGCTGCATCTTCATCAGATGGTAGGACTATATAATTGTGATCAACCCATTACAAGTTTGATAATATTGTACTACTGTAATTGATTTTGCAAGAATAAGTGCCTTCCCGCTTGTTTCCAAACGCTTGTTTTTCAAACACACTAGATTTTCATCATACCAACGAACAAATTGAGATAAAAACAAAAATGATGAATTAAACTGTGTTTGTCGAAACACTCTGATTTTACGCACGTTTCGTGAATGAGGCCCAGTGACTTTTAGTTGTCCTCAGTAGTCGCTATACTACAGATTAACTTTGTAAACTGTACATGGCAGCATTGTACTCAGCTCTGATAAAGCAGACATCCCAAGTTGACAGAACTGATTTCAGGGAGATTTGGTCAAGGTTTCAGGAGACGCGTCGTCGACGCACCGGACTCGCGCTGCAATCACAATTATAAGAGAACTACTCCAATATTCTTATCATTACCTCAATTACTCCCGATTAGGGGATCATAAGACACAAATCACCTACTCATTCTCTGTGTGACTGATTACATCTCTCTGTTCCTGATGTTTGATCCTGATGACACTACAAAAATAAGAATTACTTATAACTAATATATTATATGCCTACCATCCATGTTAGCAGCCATTTTGTTGTCAGTGCATTTTAATTTTATAATCCATAACGGCTATTGTTTCCCCTTTATGCCTATCAACTTAAAAGAACCTTGACTGAACTTTAAACCAACCAGGCCTAATACTCACGGCTTTCTGGTCCCTCACTTAGCCTACTGTGTCTTTAGTGCATCACCCTCTTCTTTTCACCAACTTCCACCGTCAATACTGCAATCACAAGAAAACTACACCACTATTCTAATCATTAATTTTATAATGAATAATTATTATTTCCCCTTATGTCTATTAACTTAACTGAAGCTTGACTGAACTCTAAACCAACCTGCCTTAGTAATGCAGTCCTGCGTACTATCCTGTCCAGTATCAAATAATTGACCGATGTCCTAAGTGCTCTCCCTACGTTTAGCCTCCCTAATGTGCTGTTGTCCCTGCATAAGACAAACAGCATGTAATCTAATCATATCA